>APFE031186629.1:0-11969 GCA_000404065.3 Pinus taeda
CAATGGCAAGTTTCTCACATCCGGCGACAAGTTTACATCGATGGCCTTTGACCGAAAGATTTTGCGTGGTGTTCGACACCAAGTTCCATTTTCACACCACGCGAATTGTACTGTAGTACCTTGAGGGTCATCATCATTATTGGTGATTCCTCTCACGCCTGTTAACAGCTTACATCATTGGTTGGCAAGCAGGCGATATCTTTCCATGTTCGACTCCAGAACATTTTTCACATTAATCGACTTGTACTTTGGGCGAAGATTGAAGAGTTTGAAGAGCCCGGATCTAGTTTCATCTATCCGGGCTGCGATATATTTTGGAAAATAAAGACATCAAATGTACATCATTGCTACACAGATGATCATCCGAATCACAGGATGATGACTCTATCAGAATCATCAGTCTGCTACACAGATGGTTGTCTGTCCTATGTACATGAAAATGAATTTATAAAGCTGAGGATGGGAATGCCTGCCTCAACTCGATCATGAAAATATTATGAAGATATTGTATTTTATTGTATCTTATTATAGGTTTCCTTCCAGTTCGAAAAACCTCGAATCCTCATGATAAAGCATTTCACTCGACATCAAAATATTTACGACCTCATGCTTTAGGGGGAAATTGTTATAGACATATTTGGGAATTGTAACCCCAATCATATATGTCCATAAACCAAGGGATTCTGAGTCCCTAAAATTGTTTTTTGATACCCTAAAGGAACAAGGTCAGTTGATTACATCATCTCCCAGAAGTTATCCATGGAAAACTGCTCAGAATTGGTCAAAACTAGACCATACAGACTTCTCAGTGCAAAGGGTGTGATGCATCTCACCTGCCACATGCAAAAAGTGCGATACATACTACAAAACCCTTATGTAAGGTTCGATGGGTGAGAGTAGACAAATGGCAAAGGCAGTTTGCAATGTGGATGTCCATGGAATCTTCCAGAAACTTCTCCTATGACACTTGCCTCTTTGAATTCGCCCAGGGATGAGTAAGAGATCATGAATCTCCAATTGGAACAAAGAACTATCAGAGAGAGGACACTAATCGAAATCCCAGAAGCTGACTCACCCCCTTGCAAACATCTATATATGGATCCCTCATCCCATAGATCCAGAGGCTGGAGTCTTGTATCTTGTAAGGAAGTGTTGTTGGTTTCTTGGTGGAACATCATAGTCTTGGTTGATCTAAGATTTTCATGAGGTGAAGAAGGGCTTTCATGCTGGGAGGATGACGTTGGGTCAGATCGATGGGTTGTAATCCTCTCTTCTAATCTTTATATCAATAAAACTATTCAATTTTTCCTCCACATTCTTGTATGTTTGATGATATATGCAATTGTGTGGTCAATATATGTCTGGTCCTATATTGTTTATGATTGTAGATCTCTATACTTTGAAGGTATTATGCTGCTTTGACTTTACAGGTACTCTCTGAAGCAGGGTAATCAAGCAAGGAGTGGGAAAGATCTGTCATAGGGGAGAAGGAACAAGCAAGGAACCAAGTGAAAGATTGAGGTTCGTATTCTTTGCTCCTCTCCTATCTACTTCTCATAAAGGAAAATGAAAGTAACTTTAGTTTATTTGTTTCTAAGATAGCTACAAGTCTTAGTGGGACTAGTAGCTCTGCATGGACACTAGATTTCCCAATAACACATATGAAAAAAATTCATCATCATGACTAGAAAAGGCCGAATTCATTTATTGTTCCCTCGTTTTGTTTTCTAATTGTTGGAGAAGGAAGGGGAGAGCATTATGCTTACTTTCAAGGAGGATTCGAGGTTTGAATAGCTATTATCACCACCAACAATGATATTTTGTGGATCAAAGATTGAAGAATAGTGAGACAATCTTCATTTCTTCCAGTAACAAGTATGTTCTAATAAACCCCTATGTTAATGATTTTTTTGATATTTTTAGGGTTATTCTTGCTTGCATATTTGCCTACAAACATTTTTCTTGCTTTTTTTTTTTCCATTTGCTTTGATTTTCATGCCTATGAGCAAATGAAAGGGATTTATCCATATTTGGACAACAAACTCCAGTTGATTTTTTTAACTTTCAAATGCACCCTCTTATTGTCATTTATGATTTTTTAGTAAATTCACATTGCAAATAATGTATAAAAACAATATTTTGTAAAATGAGGTGGTTATTACTTATTAATTCCTAATTTGTTTTGGTGCCCTGGGTTTGAGTTAACTCACAACAAAATTCAAATATGCCAAAAGCCTTAGACCGATTTTGGGAGTATGGGGAGCCTGATGGTGGGAAAAATTAGGCATATCTATTATGAAAATTGGGTGGGACTAGGATGACAGGAGGGGTTACACAATTGAAATACCATCTCGCTAGACTCACTAGACATGATGTTGGGATTTGTACAGTTTCTAGTCCAGAGTTATACAAAAGGATCTTGAAGCAATTCATGAAAAGATAGAAAGAAACCAGGTTGAACGTGTAGGTAAATATTTTGGGATATCCTCTTCTGATTTTGATGCTGAGGGTAGGGGGAGGAGCTCCATAGCATCACTTGCTATTGCTAGTGCGAGGGCATCATTTTTTGTTTAGCGAACAAGACATGGAACACAACCTAGAATAAAATCAATTGTTAAAAACAAGGAGAAGCAAGAAGCAGATAGAGTCATAGGGACGTGTCTTTCTTGGAGCAGCTTACCTCTTAGCATCACCAAAACCAATCCATTTTGGCAGCCAACGTGTGATGTTATTGTTGTTGTGGGCCAAGGGTACCAAAGTGCTACATATGAGGAGTTGTGGGGGCCAATTCTTCAAGCAAAAAAGCGTGATATCAACTCTAGATTGGCGAAGTTAAAAAAAAATGGGAAGTTTCTAGATGCACAGTGATGTCTCACGGTTGGACACATAGAAAGGGTAGGACCCTTCTAAATTTCTTGGTACATTTTCCTAAAGGTACCATGTTTATTGAATCAGTGGATGCATCATCACATATCAAAGATGCAACAATGATATGTGAATTGTTAGATGGGTTCATTCAGGATATTAGTGGATAGAATGTGGTGCAAGTCATAACAGACAATAAAACTAATTATGTGTCTCCCGGCAAGATGCTTATGGAGAGGCATCGCACATTGTGCTAGACTTCATGTGCAAAACATTATATCAATTTGCTTCTTGAGGATATGGGGAAACTCTCCTTCATCAAGGAGCTGGTTGATATGGCTAAGAGCATCCCCAAGTTTATTTATAACCATGCTTTTGTTCTTAGCCTCATGAGAAAGTTCACTAGAAACAAGGAGCTGCAGCGTCCTGCGATCACACATTTTACCACAGACTTTATTACTCTTCCATCCTTGCTTCAATGCCAGTTTGATTTGAAGAAAATGTTTGTTTCTGATGACTGATGTAACTGTAGATATAACAGGAGACGGGATGAGAGATCCATTGCAAAAATGGTGTACTCTGAGACATTTTTGCAGGGAGTAGAAGCAACATGCTCAGTTAGTTAACCTATAGTAAAGCTTTTGAGATTAGTAGATGGGGAGAAGCCTGCAATGGCTTATTTGTATGAGGCCATGGATAGGGCCAAGCAGGCCATTCATTCTTATTATGCAGATAAGGGTTATACTAGCCTTGATATGAATATGATGTTATGCGATGTGATTGATAATCGGTGGATAGAGATGCTTCACCAACCAGTTCATGTAGAAGCACTCTTCCTCAATCCTACATTTTGATACAAATGCGGCTTTGATTTTGATGGTGAGGTGAATGAAGGTCTCCATTCCTATATTGATAAGATGGTACCTAATCATGAGCTTCGTAGCAAAATCAATCATGAGATGTAGTTTTATTGGGATTATGTTGGCCTATTTGGCTTTGATGATGCTATTAGGGAGAGGACCCTATTCATGCCACGTAAGTGACAAGTCATCACTCATTAGGAATTAGAATTTTCAATTTAGAATTCTTACTTATAATTCTTTTTTTTTTAAATTCAATTATGTAACTTTTATTTGAAACTTTAATTATCTTTTAGTTTTTGAATTTTTATTTCTTTATTTTGTTGTAGATATTTGGTGGTGAATCTATGGTGCAAGGGCACCAAATTTGCAGAAATTGGCCATAATAATGTTGAGTGAAACATGTAGCTCTTCAAGATGTGAGCGCAATTGGAGTGTATTTGAGAAAATACACACAAAAAAGTGCAACATGTATAACTTTGAGCTCCAGACTTCAGTTGAGAAATTACACTTATTGTAATTTTTAATTTTTAGTTTATGACCTTCAAGTGTGAATGATCAAGAGTCAAGGCTCATTAGCTCTTTTGACACTCTTACAAGTTGTATTTTGCACACCTCAATGATTAAGTGTATCTGCATTACAATATTTGACTTTGAGTGAAGCAAATAGAAGCACCAATGTATCCAGATGTCATTTCCTTAGACAATATTGATGTATTGTCTCAATGGAGGGTGGAGTCAGAGGAGCCCATCTTGGAGGAGTCACCTTCGTGCTTAGAGCCAGATGATCCATTAGAACATGGGCAACAAGAGGAGGGGGACAAGGAGGAGGAGGAGGAGGGAATTGTGGGAGCATCAACATCAACACCATCTGCTATAAATATAGGAGAGCACAATTCCATACCTAGCACTCATTATTTGAAATTAGGTGCAAAGGCAGGGCCAAGGCCTTCTACTACTAGGGGCAGGCCTGGCAAACATCCCATCATGCTTTCCCATAAAAGGGGGAGAGGACAATTATTTCAAATAGATAGCTTCTAGTTTTATTTGTTTTGCTACATATAACACATGATGGTGAGATGTTTTTATATATGTGATGTTTTTTGCATTGGTTCTACACATTTGAGTCCTTGATTGGACAATTATCAGGGATCAATAAGATTTGGTATCGCCTTTGATGTATCATTTCCATTTGACATCATATATATCAGTGCTTTTTTCATATTTATGTGCCAATGTGTTTATTTCATGTTGTTATTGCTTTATATGTTTAAAAATCTGAAAAAAATAAAATAAAAATAAATAAATAAATAAATAAAAGATAAATAAATTAATTAATTAATATGAATATATTATGTATTTTTTATGCTTTCCAATATTTTGTTGATATTTTCGCTGATATTTCCGAGAAGATGTTTTCTGGACCCTCGTCGATATTTTGCTGATACCAATATTATCAACTCTGGATAGTACTAACCTTCATACTCATAGGAAAACCACGATGAAGACCCTAATGTTTAGGTTACTGGAAATGACCATACAAATCAATAGCCTGCCTCAAGCTTATTGAGTATATCTCATTAGGAAAATCCACCCCAAACATCAGCTATGCTTTTGTGAAAAATAGAGGTAATGCTCAAAGAGATGACTATGGTTGATTGATCATTATACCAAAACATTAACATAGCACAATATTTGGCAAGATTTTGTCAAAGAATTTATAGATACTTTAGTTAGATCACATTAAATGAAAGCTAATGCATGCAAAGGTAGTGACCCAACTTCAAGTAGTGACAGAATTACATACAATCCACAAAATTAAAGTAATTTTATGCTCAATATAATATGAGCCCAAATGAATCAATAACACATGAGAAAGTAACAAAATTTCCAAAAGAAAACCATTTTCTATAAGCAAATGTTATTGCTAGGAACATACAAGAAAAATTCTACAACTAAGACTAAATCTTTCAAGCCATGCTTATTTCATCTACATTCTTGTTTGATTATATATATGAGTTGCAGAAAGGTATTTAGTTTTTCTATCATATCTATTCCATTAAGATCATATCAACATCTGATTTAATACTCCTAATCTTACTTATATTCATTATGTAACTTTTGAAGTTACCAATATAAAATTCCCTCATCTTGTTCCAAAAACATGTGCAACATTGAACAAATTTAAAATAGGAAACATTGAAAGTCAAGATAGTGTAAATTTGGAAAAGACTAGTTATGAATGACTAATTTAGTTGGAATAAAATTTGTATTCTCCCAATACCAAGCATGAAGGCTCTCCCAAGGGAGTTGTGTATTGACTGAGATATCCCTTTCCAATGTCTTCAATAACACATCTTTGACTCTTCTCTAAGATTTTCCCAAATGAATAACTTGAAAAGGTACCATTCTCTCAAAACACGACTCTCCTTTTCAATAGGTAGTACTCCACTCCTTGAAGGCACCAACAAGCCACACCCTTGAGTTAGAGAAAAGCTCCATGAACAAAATCTTCTTCTAACACTACAAGGCAATCCTTCATTACAAGTTTTTATTTTCGTCCTCAGATGGTAGAAATAACCCATAGAAAAGAAAATTTTTATCCTCTTTAGGTGACAGATCTTGGAGAAATTGAGCCATCTTCCCTTCCTCCTTTACCTTCTTTGAAGGAATTCCTCCATTGTACTCTTTTTGGCCCTTAGCAGTATAAAAACACTTTATTTTGTAGATTACTTACATTATATATTCTTCTTATCTTTTGATATAGGAGTGTCGCTTGAGATCCCACTGCGTATTGAGGCTAATGCACTTAGGAGTTCCATTGACCTAAGTCTAACATAAAACTTGACCTTAACACACACGGCTCTACCCAATCAACAACATACACACAATTTCACAATTAATGTTGCTTCTCGTTCCTACATTTAGCATTTCCTTCATGTTATTGAATTGTGGGCACTGAAACCTCATCTCTTCAATCTTAAACCTAAAAACCCATGGGGAACGCTAATCTCCTTTCTCTCTAACAAAAGTTTCCACACGAGGTTTTATTTTATGAACCAGGACAACATTAAATTTCCATTTTCTCTGACTGCTAAATCCCATTTTCTTAGCACCATTTCCATATTATGCATTTCTCACTAAAATCATTCCATAGTTACTAACATACAACCAATTCATCATCATATCTAATTTATTTTCCTTTGTACCTAAATTTACAAAGGTAGTATGAATTTACAAAGAACACTACTGCAAGGTGCAAGGAATGAAAAGTTAAAACTTGAGCTTCTCTTATATTGAAACTAGTTCACCAAATGAAATTAGATCTCACTTTTATGGTATTGGATATGCCTAAAATCAACTCTCTTCCTCTCTCTTCCTCTTGCAAAAGTAAAAGATGATACCTAGAACAAAGAATCTATAGAATATGGACAAAAAGGAAACTATCTAACAATATCATTGAAGTAAGAAAGTCAATCATGAAAAAGAATATTAGGGAATGCTTGCTTTGGATAATTTGAAATGAGTTAGGAATAAAAGGAAATAGGAAATAACATAAATTTACATGTTCTAACCTTACGATAAAGAGGACAAATTTAACAAAACAACCCATATTATCTTAAGGTTTTGAGGCATCTTTGCAACTAATGCCCCAGTGATTGAATGATAAGATATGTTATAGATATTATAGTATTATGCTGCGAGATCTTTGTCCACTTTACAACAGTATCAACAATTTCAGGGTGACACTACCCATATTTGTCAAAAAATATTGAATCTTTCCTTCAACAATATTCAACTGCAAAAATATCATGGTAGACAAGATCATTGTTATCATCGTTTCATACATAAAGGTTAGGAATGTAAAAGAAATTATTGCAAACAAAATTAAAAATAAGATCATTGTTGTAATCCATTCATGTAATGTAAAAAACATACTGCAAACAAAATTAAAAATACTCCAACACTTAGCCAACTACATCCTTTACAATCTTGTGCTAAAAAATTAATATATTCTTAGATTCTCTAATATTTTATAAAATTAATATTTTTTATATTGCACAATAAATATCAACTGCAATGTTATGCAATTTATTCCATCAAAATCACTGACTCAAGGTAACACCCAAATTGACATAATCATGTGAATCTATTCATGAAGGTATGAAATAACCAAAATAACTGCCAAACCAAGATAACCAGGAAAATATAATGAAATAAGCATGAAAGCACAATGATGAAAAACGATAAGAGCAACATATTTAGATCTATCTAATTCACAGATACTTACTTACTAGTCCAAGCATGGAAGTTCCAAATTCTCCCAAAAACATATGGGTATGAATGAAGCAAAAGGACCATGGTTAGCTAATACATTTTCCCAGAAGTCCATGTAGATCTCCCAATAACTTCATAAAAGATTTGAGAAAAACAATATTTAAAATGCAAAATTTATATAAATATTTTTAAAATTCCAAATTAAGATCAGCTTAGCATCCGTAGCCTGCTTATTTGGTAGGCGCACTCTCTCGAACATAACATGACTTGGCTGCTGGCCTACAACACGATACTGAATTGAATGAGTTGGAAGGGTATTGAGGATGGGAGACCATTTGCTTGCAGTTCGCTCATTCTATGCGCATTCTGATCTCCTCCTAGTATTTATATGTTTTTCATTTTTCTTTTGGTTACTATATTTTCTAATAACTCCGGTAACTTTCCAAACATTTGCTTCAAACAAAATAGTAACTTTATAAACTAATATGTGAAGAGTATTTCTTTTTTATTAAAACCCAAGAAAGAAGAATTCATATAAACCCTCTCTTCTTTTTTATTTTGGGTAAGTGGTAACTTCAGGTAGTAAGTATTAGACGTTTTCTTGAATAGTCGTCTATTACAATACATCTCACGTCTGCATCAAAGTCGTCATATGTCGTGAGATATTACATTAGGGAATATCGCTGCACAACTCTGTAGCACATCAGCAAATGGATACAAAACATAAATATGCGAATACACAGCACGCATTCGTAGCAACTGAAAACAGCACCCACATCCTGGGAAGGAATTGAATTAGAAACCACTTTGCAGTGTCTGTCAGTTGCAGTACAGTGTTTGTATGCACGACGGAAAGCAGCTGTAGATAAAGCGACGCAGATCCTATTGTCATAGGTGACTGCAAGACATGTATACAATAATTGAGACATGATTTTACACATAATTTGTGGCAACCAGTAAAACATGCAGCAGCTCAGGTGTAGAACCCGCCTCTAGTGTTCCCTTCTACATCAACTGCAATAAATCCACCAACGCCACTTCTTCTGGTACCACACAATAATGTTTACAAAGTAAAATAAAAGGACACACCACTAAGTTAAATGTAATACATAAAATATGTAATAAGGTGTTATTATATATTAGTTTTTATTTTTTAAAACTTTTAATTGGATGTTTACAAAGAGTTGAGAGAAATTGGTTTAAGATGGGGTCTCTTTGACAAACAGAAAACATCTATCCACAAAGCAAATAAAAAATTAATGAAAATGGATTTAAATGTACCTGAACAGCTTAAATGAAGTGTGACATCCTGTTGTTCAGATTCTTTCACTCCGTTTGAGAAAAGCTTCAACCTAATAAAACCAAAAGAAATAAAATGTATGATCATATAAAACAAATTTGAAATTACGTTAAAAGTTTTATAAAATTCAATAATAGAAATTTAAATAAAGAGAGTAATTTTTTCATACTTTCATGAACAAGTGACTCTTTTCAGCGAGTATGGCCGAATTAATGTAAGTTTATCAATGTGTTTAAAGCCCCACCGAGATTAATATAGACTGGTATGCCATGTCTTCTAGTGGTTTGGGGTTGGGTTGGGTTGGTTCGTCCATTTATCAAGCTTCTCCTTTTAACGTAATTTCTGAGAGATACGTTAATTAAGCCATACTGGCTGAAAAGAGTCCCTTGTTCATGGAAGTATGAAAAAACTCTCTTTATTTAAATGTTCATTATTTGAATTCTACAAATCTTTTAACGTAATTTCAAATCTGTTTTATATGATGATATATTTTATTTCTTTTCGTTTTACTAGGTTGAAGCTTTTCTTAAACGAAATGAAAGAATCTGAAGAGCAGGATGTGACACTTCATTTAAGCTGTTCTGGTACATTTAAACCCATTTTCATTAATTTTTTATTTGCTTTGTGGATAGATGTTTTCTATTTCACATATTAATGTGTTTTGTTTCACAATTAACATTCATTTTTTATTTGCTTTATGGATAGATGTTTTCTGTTTATGAACAAGAGTCCATCTTAAACCAATTTCTCTCGACTCTTTATAAACATCCAAATAAAATATTTAAAAAATAAAAACTAATATATACTAACACCTTATTACATATTTTCTGTATTACATTTAACCTTAGTGGTGTGGCCTTATATTTTACTGTGTAATCATTATTGTGTGGTCACAGAGGAAGTGGCGTTCGTGGATTTATTGCAGTTCATGTACAAGGGAACATTAGAGGCGCGTTCTACACCTGCGCTGCTGGACGTTTTAATGGTTGCCGACAAATTGGGTGTAAAATCATGTGTCAATTGTTGTACACATGCCTTGCAGTCACTTATGACAATAGAATCTGCATTGCTTTATCTACAGCTGCCTTCCATCGTGCATACAAATACTGTACTGCAACTGACAGACACTGCAAAGCGGTTTCTAATTCAATGTTTTGAACATATTGAGAAAGGGTAAGTTCCTTCCTAGGATGTGCGTGCTGTATATTCGCATGAACCTGTAAAGTCGTAATATAATTTTACAGCTTCAAATTATATGTTTGCGAATTGCACTATTTAACCAGCGTCGTCATCTCCGATTGGTAGGGCAGTACTTAAAAATATTCAATCGTATGTGTTTTAATTTCTAAAATGCTATATCATAATATTACATCTATTTTCCAAAACGTTGTCTTATAATACTACATATTTATTATCTGGCTTAGCTATTTCACAACAGTCAGTTTTGTAATGTGAACTTCATAGTTCTGATGGTATCCTCTGCCGCATGCTCCAAAACTAAGTGGGAATTAGCCATTCACTTCAGATTTAAGGGGAACTATGATATATGTATATGGATAGGTATAGTTTATTTTATACTATAGTGAGCAAATTCAAGTTTGAGTTTGAATTGGAATTTGATTCAGTATAGAAAAATTCAACTAAAAAAAAATGGCAACATATCTCTGGTATATATTCAAATATATTATTTTTCCAATATTTTAAATCATTGTTATATTTAGAATAGCAAGTACGATAATAAGTTTTAAGAATTTTGTATTGATCCATTCACCCATTTACACCATAAATTATATGATATTTAATATAAAGTGAATTTCCAAAATATTCCACATTACAATGAACCATCTAAATTCCACATTATCAAGTATTTTAAATTCATAATGAAATAGTATATTAAATATATGTAAAGGTTCTTTAAAAATATACATTTTTGTTATGAATTGCTAAATCTCAATCAAAAAAATCTATTTTAAAAAACAAAATTTTCTATCTACTGAGATAATTTTTTCCTCAATTTAAATTTAATAATTCTATAAATTATAAATAAAATTTGAGAAACCTACAAATTATAAATTATTATTTAAAATTTGATAAAACTACAAATTAAAAATTATATGTTTTTTACTTTACTTGATGAAAACATAATTATCATAGATTTCTAAGTATTTCATTTCCTCTAAATTTCTTAATACATAAAACTACATCCACCATTATCATTTTATTTAAAATTTGATAAATCTAAAAATTATAAATTATAAATTTTTTATTTTACTTTAATAAAAAACATAATTACCATAAATTTTTACATATTTCATTTCCTCTAAATTTCTTAATATATAAAACTACATCCACCACTCTCATTTATTAACGTTAATCCTATGCCATTAACCGTAAATAAGATGCTCGAATCTATAACTATGATTAAAATATGCGAAGAATCTAATATCCTGATCTCGAATATCGAGTGCATTTTTACTAAACGGAACTCGAATTTCCGTTTTAAACTCAAATTGCCGTTTTAATTCGCAAATCGAATCGAACCATTGAATTTATGAATTTTTTCCGGCAATACAGCCGAATTTGGTATCTGTATTTAATTACTGTAGGAATATTGAATTACTATATGTATTTGTTAGTAGGAATATTGAATTACTCTATGTATTTGT
>APFE031186635.1:0-38449 GCA_000404065.3 Pinus taeda
AATATAAAGGCACAAAAATAACAATAGAGGGATTCTATGGGGCACAATAATAACAATATGGGGATAATAAGGGCACAATGATATTAATAAGGGATACAATTACAATATTAATGGGGGCATCACTAGTATTATAGGGACCTAATAGGATAACATCCAAGGTATGAATAAAGATATACACCCACTCAGGTTGAGGTACCTCACCCCACGCCTTAGTCCACGATGATTTGAAAATGGGGCACTAAAGGCTTCTTGTCATCTTGCAAGAAACTCTCCCATTCCAAAGCTTATATATTCCCAAGATCTAGCTTATGCTTAACAATTTGTGGAATTAAAAGAAATTAAAATAGGTGTATGCTTTTGTTTGCCTTCAACTATTAAGTGCTTATTTTCGTTTGCTTAAACTGATATGAAATGCATATAACAGTGAATAAAGTAGCAAATAAGCAAACAACAAGAGACAACAATATAATTTTGAGTTCACTCTCATATCTTGGGCTACGTCTCCTTAAGCACTAATAAAATCAATTAGGCTCTTTGGGATTATGGTAATGCTTCTTTTACAAGTTCCAAACTTAACTCCATTGGTTTACAACTGCACCTATGGGTTTAGAATACCATCTTATCCCACTGGCTGTCCATACTCTGTAGACAAATATAGGCTTCTCTGGACTCGACTCCTTCAATTAGTGCTTTGAGCTATCTTGAGCTCTAGCTTGCACCAACTCCCTCAGAACTCTCTTAATTGTCTCTGGAGTTCCTTCTTCTATCTTCAGCACACTTCGGACATCAACAATAGCTTGATCATTTGATCTCTTTGCTATTCTGCCTCCAACCTCTGCTGGCTTTTGCCTCTGCTCTTGGCTTTGGCTCTTGGCTCTGCCTCTCATCTCTAGCTCTTGGCTCTGGCTCTTGGCTTTGGCTCTCACGAGCTTCTAGTTTCGTTTAACCTCCAAGCGACCCTCTGCTTCTAATTCACCCCGACTCTGTAGACTGCCTCCTCTGGGCTTACACTTAGCATTCAAGCATCTCTGAGCCTCTTGGGCTTCTCTACACTTCTCCTAAGCATAACTTTACCTCTTTGTGTTATCATTGGATTGCTCAACCTCCAAGCGAATCTTAGCAACCTTCATCCACCCTTTCAATTGAGCTCCCTATGATTTTTGTAATACATTAGTTATAGTCACCTCCATCATTACAAAACCCGATTGTTTAATCACAAGAATTCGTTTACAAATGGAAAGGAACTGGTGGGCACAGGAAACCCGGTCGTTTGGCCTTCCTGTGAAAAAATCTCAAAAACAGCCATATAATGGAATACACAGGCAAACCAATGAAAAACACATCATGGAGAGTTTTGCTGGATTTCAAATTATATTCAATCATGTTTATAATCCTATCGGGTCTACAAATATCATAGTATCACAATCGCATGTCGCATAGGCCCTACTCCTTTGTAATGTGGCATCCTGATTCACCAATTTCCGGTCACTGATCAGTGTTATCGCCACATTTCACATCAGCACTATCGCATATCCGTGAGTCAAATGGTCACGGGTCTTGGTCCTTCATCCTTCCCGATCAGTGATCGTTGATTCAATCGCAACCATTGATCCCTTTTATTCATCTGACAACTACGATGGAAGCGCTCGTCGCTAGACTTTAAGCTATGGGTCCTGGTTCTTCTCCCTTGGTTCATTGTGATGTGATCTTGGTAGTTAATCTAGACCATTGATTTGTCTTTTAATCCAACTGTTCACACTGAACCCAAAACATCAAGAAGTCCTCTCAATCTCCATCATTGTTCTGTGATCTCCAATCCAACGACTATTAGCCATTTCGGGTGGCCCACTTGCACAGAGATTACCTACCTAAAAAAGAGGTTCTCTCTCTCCTGCAGCCTACTACATGTCAACCAATGTATGGAATTTGGTTCAACCCTTCCAATACCATTTACCACCTAGAGCCTGCTTGAAATACTGTTTATCACCTTCCTCCTGGGACTCAAAAGGTTTTAGCTCGGTTTCTATAAATTCTTTGGATTCGCTTGGCTGCTACTACCCACATGCTTTATTTGAATTTCAATGTAAGACACACTTTATAAAGGTTTAGCACTTAACAAAGGTTTTCAGCGCATAAGGCTAATATTAACCCTTAGGCCCAATTTAATAAGAAATGCCTCCTTTTCTAAGTACATTGGGCAAATCTTTTTTTTACAATAACTCCTTCGTCTGGAGTCCGTTTTGGCCTGTTCAAATTGCATTGGATTCAGAATGAAACAATCTATGAAATGAGACTATTTTTCAAAATCATCCAATGAATTTCATTTTTCCTCTATGAGGAAAATTCATAGAATTAGAAGTCTATGTTAGATCCATTTTGGATCATGCCTTCCCACTAAAAAGCTTTTGGACTCCAAAAGACCAATATACTGATCTGAATAGTAAATGAGAGTACCTCACCCTCTTCTTTCATCCTCCATACAATTGCCTTCCATAGTGCCTCTGAACCAAAGCCTTTGAACATTCCTTTCCTAGATGTGCTTGTCCTCCTGGGAAGAACTGTCTTCGTCCTTGACTTCCTGCAGAACTCATGCTAAGAAGGTCATAGAAGGTAGTTTGAACTTATCTTCCTTGATCATTGATCCAAGGTGGCTCAAACCAATGTGAAGTTACATTTGCTTTGTTAGAGTCGGTCTTTAAATCCCTCCGTCAGAGATCATTTCTTTTATTGCATTTCATTTTTAGGTGTCTCGCTCGATTCACTCAGTTGCATTCCACTAGAGGCATGCCATAATCTGATGGAAGGGTCTTGTTATTCATTACCCCTTATGCCTTGCACTCCTGGATTAGGCTTGTTCATCAAAATCATGTTTTAGAGTCACTTATAGCCTTGTTTTAGTCTTTGGATCAGCAAGAGTCATTTCAGTCACTAGGTCTAGGGTTTCATAAATTGTGTCTTCAAAATGTCCAATAATGACAGTAGGCCAGAGGGAGATTCTTAATAAGTTTTCATTTCAAATATTTTCATCGTCATATGGATGGATTATGACTTTTCTTCAAAACTCTGTTTTGAAGCAAATTTGACATTTCATTTTTTGTAAATAATTTTCAAAAAAATTTCAGTTCTTGAAATCTTCAGGCGTAGCCCTAGTCTCCTTTTCCAAATTCCATGTCAGTTATCCCTGCAAAAAATTGCCAGGAATTTCATCATTTTAGTCAAAAAATCAAAAAATCAAAAAGGAAATTTGAAAACCAGAGTTGTATTAAAATGTGAAAAAGTGCCAATGCCAAACATTACAAAGATGGGTTTTGGAGAAACAAAAATCAAATCCATGTATTTATAAAGATATTTCCATGAGGATCAATGTCATTTGCATGCCAGCAACCAAGAGGAAGCAATTCAAAGCAAGTTTTGTGAAATTGGGTGAAATTGGAAGCTACTTGGTCAGCGCGGCGCATAGAGCAGGTGGCGCGGTGCACTGGAGAGGCGCGACGGACTGGGAGAAAACACGTAGTGTAATTTTACATGGGCGTGGTGCACTGGGAAGGTGTGGCGCATTGGGTATGCAGCATGACACTACAATTAAAGGCTCGAAATCACTCAAAATTCTTCCAAATTGCCAATAATTTGCCCGGATTTTCTAGGTAGAGTCACCATCATTGCATTTTATTCAAGTTTGTGCTATGATATGGTGTTCGAGGAATGGTGTTGGTCTAAACCCTATCATGTCAAAGCTTCATATAAAAATGGTTGCCTAGGGTTTCAACAAATGTTTGTCACAAAGTTTTTACTCCTTCCATCATTCTCTTTCCCCCTTATTCCATTTTTTGCCCTGATTTCATTTTTCCCTACCCCCTAAAAGTTACTAAACCCTTATCCTAAATCCCTATTCCCAAGTTTTCAAATTCAAACCCCTAAACCCTAATCCTATACATAAAATCCAAAATCCTCCAATATTTCCCTAATTAAGTCTATCCCAATAGTCCCTAATCCCTCATATTTGTTTCCTCTATCCTAACAGTCCCTTGTTTCACTTTTGCCCCTTGGTGGTAGAGTTCAACCACATCACAAAGAGCAGTCCAATACAGTTTCATTCGCCAGCATTTTTATCTCTAAGGCAATTTGTATAGTAGCAATTATGTCATCTGGTCATTCATTCGATTATGAAGTGGAGACCCAAAGTGACTCACCCATGGATGGACATGCACCCCAGAGGCCTCATAAAGGTGGCAGACATGTTAGAGAAGAACCGACCACCCTTGCAGAATTGCAGGCCTGCCCTCTTGCTGTCTCTTGCTTCCAGTTTCAGTCATGTTATGAATTTTGTGAGAAGGTTGCTACTGTTCAAGTCCATCATGAGTTGGCTCGCTTATTTGTACTACAATTACATGGTGATCGAGTTACCTTGGCTGGTGTCACCTTCACACTCACACCAGATTCTATCTCAAGAGAAACCAACATACCTAACATTAGAGAGCCATGGAACAAGAGGCAGAAGATTGACCGCAAACATTATGAGGCATATATTAAACCCGGTTTCTTGAGGCAGCTCAAGAGAGTGTTCCCTTTCCGATATCTCAAAGATGAGTATGCTCCACTAATGAAAATAATCATGAAGTATTTTAGTTGTGAAGGTCGTTTCTCCCAATTATATGCTTATCATATTAGGTTGCTCATGCACTTCTCCCGGGTATGGATGATGAACATCCCATATTTCATATGCCAAAACATAGAAAGGATTACCATCCTCGTGAAGCACAAGACCCTTCAGCAGCAATTCAACAATATTTGCCATTTTTCTCTCATCAAGATTTTGGTGGTTCATCAGCTTGGTTTACAGGGCATCTTACTTGGGATGATTTCATCTCTCGTGAATATTTTAGAGCTTCACAGGGACCTCTAGAGGCTGGGCATGAGACAGGTGGGCCTTCTCATCAGCATGAAGGCCATGATCCACACATTGCTACTATGCCAATTTTTATTACTTATCAGAAGGGCACGAGGCAGTTATTTATAGCTGGAAAGTGAGTGTTATCTCCACCTGGGGTGGAAGGGGCCTCACTTCCGACATCAGCACCACAGGTACAGGACCGAGGCAAGAGGCCAATGTAGGACGAGGGTCCTTCAAGTGAGCGAGAGACTGACTTCATTCTCATTCAGGATGATGTTACAGACATGGCCTCGCAAAATGCACACCTTAGAGAGATCATTGAGGAGCAGCAGACAGAGATCACAACCTTGTCCCTCGACTTGGAGAGGGCTAAGTGGACTATGAAATACTTGGAGTAGAGGAACAAGTAGCTTGAAGATTAGCAAGCAATGGGCTCACCATTATTATTTTTACTCAGTTATCTCAACAAGTATCAATATGCCTCCCTCACCTCATTTGAGATCATGTACTCTAAAATAAAAAGAGACTTATATCAGCTTCGTAGCTATCGCCCCCTCCATTCCTCTGTCCTTCCTTGCATTGCTTTAGTTCTCTCTCTCTCTCTCTCTCTCTATGACTCCCCTTTGGTGTCTCATGGACGTGTATTCTACAACATATTTTGATTATATGATTTTCTCCTGGCGCTCGTATGTTGGGGGCCAATTTGTTATCATCTAAAAAATGGTCACCTAGCCATTTCTAACTAGGTTGATCGAAATACACTATGTAGGATTAATTTTACCATAGTAAAATCACTTTCACCATAGGAAATGATTTAGTAAACCACTTTTATTAAATTACTTTTGATTAAAATTAGAAAACCCCATGAGAATGATTGAATAAATCATTATTTATTTAATTTTCTCTAGGAATAATTATTCCTTATCACATTTAACTAAAACACCTTGAAATAATTAAATAAACCACTATTTATTTATTATTATTTAATCCTATTTTTGGAATGATTTTTAAATCTCTATGGCTCCGGAAGTTCAGGACCCGAAAAACTAACAAAAATAGTAAATTATGCTAGAATTTGAGAAACTGAAAGGAAATAGTATTGGGGGTCAAAGTGGAATAGGTGGGTGGCCACCAATATCCACAAGATCGCATATACTTTTTATGTACACTTTCACAATATATGCTAGGAAATTAATTTTAAATTAAAATGAAATCTAAACTAATGAAAGGAATTGCAAGACTGAAATTACAATGAAATCGTATTCACAAAATGATTTCCAAATAGATCACACAAACATTCTTTTGAAAAGCATCAATAGAGGAAACACATGAAAGGTTTATTCTATGAAAGTATAAAGCAAATTATTCTAGGAATGCAATAATATTTAATCTAAGCAATAGAGTCTTGAGTTAACTGGTTCTAACCTAAAAAGTAATTAAACTTTAATCTATTGGAAAACAATTAAATTTTATGTTGTGAAGACAGCCAAACTTTTATTCTATGAAAGACAATCAGATTCTATTTCTATGAAAACATTTTAAATTCTTATTCTAAGGAAAATAAAGGTAGGCTTACTCTATGAAAATAAGAAGAATCTATCTTGTGAAAGGCCAAATGAAATCTATGTTATAACAATCAAACTATATTTTATAAAACAATTTAATTATATTCTAATGAAGACAAACTTATTCTATGAAAATAAGTAGATTCTATTCTAGTAAAGGTCAATTTTAAATGAAAGTTATTTATGAAATCAAAGTAAACTAGAGATTATGAAAGATTGGTGTGTGTGTATGTACGAAATTCAGAGTTCATTCATGTCTATGCAAAAAATAATATCTTATCTATAAATCTGAGACTAAAATAATTATAGACTTAAAAGACTAATAGAAAAAAGCAATTAACAATTTTTTTGGTTGTTTTCAAGAGTTTATTCAAGTGCTTGTATCTACAAAAGAACAAGAAATAAATGAGTAAAACACAATGCAAAAATGAAATGAGCATAACAGAGCAGTAAACAAATTTCTAAAATAAATCTTGTATAAACGAATATAAAGAAAACTAAAGTACACTCATACTAAATAGGGGGTCCCTCCTAAGGCGCACAAGAGATGAAAAATCAGAGAAATTATTAATCAAACACAGATCATTTTCATGAAGGCACAACCATAACAAAGAATTATATTAACAAAGTAAATTAATGCATATACAATAAAAAAGGGCTTAACTTAACTCCAAAGATAATAGAACATCTGAGCATATGGTTTGCTTCTCAGTGAAGCACTTTATAATGTTTTAAAATAACAATCTTGATAAACTGAATGTTAGAAGCTAGAGCTATGAATTGACATCTGATTCTTTGATTTCTATGAGAACTCTGATTTACATGATTTGCTATCAAGGAAGCGAATCATGTGAATATTTATCTTCTAAACACATCATCATCCTTTAGATCTTCTTGTTCCTTTAGGATCATGCTTGCTTGATGTAGAATCTCACTTGCTTCATAATTTGTTCTAGTACCAAGTATTTTGAACACAACAAGTCACATTTTGACCAAAGGTTTGACTTTGATGTTGCGGTCAACCTGTGAACTTTCGTTTGTGCCCAATAGGTGGCGAACCATGTAGGCATCATTTGGAATCTTCTCATGTGTTTTTTTATATGTCTTCCATGGGATCTATTCAAAACTTAGATTTAGCTGTAGAATATTGGTCAAGATGTGGAATGTGTCAAATTTTTTAACTCATGCAAATTAAGTCAAATTTACAAAGCTAAACATATAGAACTGAGAGAGTACTATACCTTTACCTTATTTATTGTTTATGTAGCTCTGATGGCTATTTATTTCAAAATAGTAATGTAGTGATGTAAGGATAATTGTTAAATGAGTGAAAAGTGAGGTAACAATCTATCAAAATGATGCAATTGATGTGGCCCAATAGTGGGTTGGAATGTGGCTCACCCTAAATTAGTTCTCCTATATTTTGTTTTCAAGATATATATATATATATATATAATATATATATATATATATATATATATATTGTTTTTGTTATTTATTTATATATAATATTGCATGAATTATTTAGCAATATGCAAGCATTATTGTTGTTGTTATATTATTTTATTTATGATCATTGTGTTGTTTATGATAGTAAAGTCTGGAGCAGTGGGTTTGGATTCACTTAGTTGTGGAATTTAAATGAATTTGGATGCATAGAAAATGTGTGATAATTTTGGGTAAATGCATGCCTTTCATGTTAATTCCATGCTTTCCCTATTAACTTCATGTTGTATTTCCTTTAATTTCCTCTCCAAGCTATAAGTGATTTCATTGAGCTTAATGGTGGAAGCCCAAAAATGTGATTTGTGGGATAAACAGGTCATATTGGTATTTTCAATATAAATTTTCTTCTAATAGGTTGCAAAGGCTAAAAATTAGATCATAGTGAGGAGAAATACCACTGACCATCTAGTTCAGTTCAAATCTTGGTTCAATAAATCTTTGGATATTTGATTTAAGAAAATCAGGCTTCCTGAATGCTTCTTCAAACAGGTCATCTTGGAATTCACGCTCTAACTTTTCTTCTAGGAGGTTCCAAAGGATGAAAGTTGGATCATGGTGAGGGAAATCCCATTGACTATGTAGTTCAATTTTAATATCTTGATTCATAATCATTTCATAGTTATTCTCTAAGAAATTCAAGCTTCCTTAATGCTCCTGACGTCTGGTCAGTTTGGCATTTTCACTATAACTTTACTTTTGGTTGGTTTCAGAGGCTAATACTTGGACCATACATAGGGGAAATCTTGAGGAAAGCATGGAAAATATTTTAGATATTGGTTTTTTGGACATATTCCTAGAGGAAGTCAGCTCTCTAAAGTGCTCCTAAAATCAGACCTCAAAATAGGTTAGCTTGGAATTATTTCCATGTATTTCTTTTTGAGAGGTTCTAGACTATGAAACTTGCAAGAGATAGAGAAAATATCTCAAGGTGCCTATGGTAGAAATTAAAATTTTGTTCCTCTATAATTTTTGAGATATAGTCTATGGAAGATTGGGGTTTCAGAGATATAAATAGTGCACACAAACAGTTTGATGAAATGCCCCAAAAAAATAATGTTTTGTGGATGGTTATTAAAAACTGTGGGAACTATTTGATAAATTTCCTTAGAGAAAATGTGATGCCTCATAGCCCTAATAACGTATTAGGGGATTGGGTGTGTTACAAAGTGGTATCAAAGCTTATTTTTAAGCTTGTGGAGAAGAAAATATTGGATTGTATCTTTAATCGAGCATTAAGGCATCGAGTATGTTACAAAGTAGTATCAGAGCATGGTTCAACACTAGACCTGGATGGAATAAAAAATAGATGAAATGGGAACTATGATACTATGTTATAAGTGGTATCAGAGCTAAGTTTTAGCATTTAACCTAGGTAGGCTTGAGTATGGGAAAGAACTTAAGTTTTAAATTAAAATTTATGCATGCATGTGTAATTATGTGAAATTATTTTGTTGTATATATGAATACACTGATGTTACTTGAAGACTTACTAGAGTTTGATGTTGCAAGATAAACATGCAGGTTAGTGTAGGCTTGGGAAAAAATGAATTAAAGGTAATAAACATGTTTAATTATTATGATTTTAATGGTACTATTAGTTGTGTGTTATTTCAATAGATAAGAAGACTTTCTAGTAGTGAAAAGAAAGAGAATGATATCATGTGAAAAGACACAGTGCAATACTTAAATTATCTCCTCTAAGGAAAAGGGGAGAGAAGAAGGAACATCTCCCAAACTTATTGATACAATGAAGAGTTTTAGGGAATATATTTGGAGTTTCAAAGCAGGTAATGAAAGACTCATTATAGAACAAGAAGAGGAGACAAAGCTAAACATGATACTACTACATAACTTGTCATATATGAAATGGTTGTTGCAACATCGACCAACCATTGGATATATATAGGAGTATCATAATGACATTATTATGGAATTTGATGAAATAAGAATGGGAGAACTCACCTAAGACAACTATGCTAATCAGTTCATAACACTATTAGAATAAGTGTTTTTTTCTCAAAGATGAAGAGATGAAAATATAGTATATTCTCAATGGATTACAAAGGCGATTTCAAGATAAGATAAAGTTTGAGGTCCCAATAAATTTGATGAAATAATTCAAAAGGTAAAATATTGCCATAAGCAGTTAGAAACTAAGGTAAAAGCCCATTTGTTTGGAAGAATAAAAGGTCATTTAAATGTTGGAGTTGTGGAGGAGAACACCTACTCCATGAATGCACTCACCAACAACAAAAGAAGTATAACCCTACTGGGACGAGGTCCCCTGTGTCCAAATTTGACTAAGATATTGTAAAGTCTTTGCATTTTGAGGAGTGGAGGGTGTAACGTGCAGGTCAATAAGAGTTAATGGGTTTTAGGAAGGTCAAAACCCCTTAAATTTTGGTATTGTTTTGAGATTTTCCCATGGTTTGCATACCATGGTATTGTAATAGGAAAAAGTATATAAAGAGGTGCCTTAGCAAGCCTAAGATATAGATTGAGTAGAGTTAGATTGGATGTGTTTTAACTCTATAAGGGTGTGATCATTTTGTATTTTGGGTGAAGGGGAAGGCTCCTGCAACTATGTGCATAGAGACCTTGGTAAGTCCGCAATTGAGTGTGTAGGCCCTTGCAACTATGTGCGTGGGATTTGGAAAGTTTGTATATTGAAAATCTGAAATAATAAAGAGTATTTGAAGCAATTATGTGTCCAATTTATATACTTAAGTGTTTTCTATATTTACATGCTATTGAATGCCATTTATCTATATTTTTGTATTTATTTCTCCGCTAAGATCTGGATCTATTGTTACACATTATTTTATGCATGATTAAACCCTTATGTGAAGCTCATAACTCTGTTTAACTAAAAACACTTTAAGTTTGGGGATTTTGGGGATAAGGGTTCTTGAAGGTCATATCAAGCCTAAAACTAAAGAAACTTCCTAAGCCCACATCACATAGCCTTCTAGATGTAGAAACCTAGTTCTAGCATCCCCCAATACTGCCTCAAGTGAGACTACAACATGCGCTAAGTGGGTTGTTGCCAAAAGGGCCGGTAGTGTAGGTTTTTTTGGTTAGCACAACTAACTCTAAACCTGGTTCCAAGCCCCCTCAAGCCAAGAAAGGGTTCCACTGTCAAGGTTGGGATCTATCTGAGGGATGTGTGATGTGGCGTAAGTGGATACCAACTAAGAAAGAAATCGAGAAGTAGATAGATCAGAAGCTGCGCTAGTTTGTAGCTCAGGAGAATCAAAATCCGTACTTGTCAAAATAAAAGTGGTTATAGAGGTATCTCTACACAAAAGTACATGAAGTTTTCTTTTCGATGTTCCCTTCTGAATTACATGAGTGGTTGTCCAAATTACCAGATAGCAAACCTACTTGGAAGTATGACGATCCTATTGTGTGGACTCCATAATTATTCAAATAGCTTGAAGGATTTGATTATAAGGTTAAAGGGTTGTTGATTACTATATTGATAGTATCTTGGGAGGTTTCATCACTAAATTTGTAATAGATACATATGTGTCTTATAGTGAAGTTGAATGCTGATTCTTCATAGGTCCGAGAGATAAGTACCTAAAATCACTAAAAACCTAGATTAAAATGCTTTTGTGTCAATAAGGGATTATGCCTTCACCTTAACGTTGAAGAGAGGTTAGACTAGATCTACGTGAAGTGGAAAGTGATTTAGAGTAGATATAGACAAATTCGCCAAAACTAAATATAGTCCTTTATTGGGAGGGTCTAAAAGTGAAGAAGAAATAACTAGCCCTAGTACGCCCAGAGGTGCAGTGCAATCAGTAGGCTAGGGTACTTCTCAGATTCCACATCCATCCACTCCACCTCCACCTTTACCTCCACCTCATACACCTACACCTCTACCTCCACCTCCACCTCCACCTTCACTATTCAGTATGTCAAATATAGTGAATATGCCTGTATTTAGGGGTCAGGGATTAGATGATCCCAATCAGCTTGGGTTTATCACAAAAGCTATGTGGAAAGGGAGAAGATCAACGATGATGACATGAAGAAAGCACAATTGGTTATAGTGCTACAGGACAAAGTGCTTACCTGGTACATCAGATACAATACGACTCATTTGGCTTCTTCATTATCTAACCTGAAGGATGTGTTTAATGCGGAATTTAGGAAGTTGAATTCGCAAGCTCAGTGTGTGAACAAAATAAAGGAGATCAAATTAAGGGTTAATGAGTCTACATGGGATATAGATCAATGATTGAATTTCTTACTGAGCCAATCTAACCTTCAAATTTCAGATGAAAAACACAAGGGCTGGTACATAGCTTTGTTATTACCTCACCTAAGATTGTCATTATCTCAGCAAAAGATTGGGTCTCAAGCTAAAGCATTAGAAATTGCAATGAAGCTAGAATCTTCTTTAATCCAAGACAATATAGGAGATCATCAAATCCAGTCATAGTTAGCAAGCCCGCATATGGAGTTGCAGGATCTGAGGAAGCGAAAGGAGGTTAAATCAAAAGCACATTCTGAAGTTTGGTGCACAAAGTGCAAGGTTGAAGGTCATCATAAGGATCAATGCCCTATATTCTAGGATTATATAGCTGCCGGAGGTCCTACTCCGCTGAAGCCAAAATCTTCCACTGGATTAAGCACCGGCGCAAGTACCTGGTGTAACATTTTCCAAGTGTTAGGACAATATTTGACAAATAATTTTAGAAGTTTATACAGTCCCCAAAGCAACTCTTTTATCATTTTTGTAAATCGGTTGGTCATGATGAAAGGAATTATTGAAGCAATGAAGTAATGATGGACAAGACTCCACTGTATAGAATGTAGTTTGAAAACAGTGTGCAGAACGATCAAGGCTTACCTACAGCTCGCCAAGGATTCCAACAATGTGGAAGAGGACGAGGATGAGGAGCTGGAAGAGGTTGAGGTCAGATTATTTGTTACAACTGCAGAGAACTAGGACACTTTGCATGCGACTTTCAGAATTCAACGCACCCTTCTTTTCAATATTGTCATCAATTTAATCATGTTATAGAAGATTTCCTTGTATTAATAGTGAAGGTGCAGGATAAGAAGGACCAAAAACTGGCACATACTATTCAAATTATTAGATTTGAACTGCATGAAGATGATCCTAGTATCAATATAGTCACGTGAAGCAGTGTGGCCATTGGTAAAGATAAGGTCAAAGGAAAACAACTAGAATCAGAGCTATGGTTTTGGAAAGTTGGTGAGAAGAATGTTGGGTTTGATTTACATAGGGAAAAAGAGCTATTCGTGGAGGAAAGAAATATTTTTATGGATCCAAGTGATTCTACGTCTAATAATCAGATATCATTAATCCCACAAAAGGAGAAACTTGAAGAAGTTACTGCAATGCAGGAGTCAAATCCCAAAGTGTTAAAATCATTTATGCAGACCTACATGAAGTAATTATGGGATCATAAGGTAGTTGAAGGACTGCGGGAACTGATAGATAACTATGCTAGCAAGGATAAGTCTTTACAAAAATAGCGTGCAGTAAATAAGGTGAACCGAAGTAAGAAGAGAATTGGTAGGGAGATGTGGTTGACTGCGTAGATTGGTGAATTTGAAGTGGATTAGGTAATCCTAGTCTTGGGATCTGATGCTAACGTACTGCTAAAAAAAACTTGGGAACGTATGGGAAATCATAAGTTACAATGGTCACTAATTTAACTCTGCATGGTGAACCAACAAAAGATAATTCCAATGGGTCACCTTCATGGAGTAACTATATATATTGAAGGCGCAAGAGCAGTGGAATATTTAAAATTTATTGAGATAGTCAATGAAAGTAATCCATACCCAACATTGCTCGAGATTGATTGGGAATTTGACATGAATGCAATCATTAAATTAAAGAAGTGAAGCATGGTATTTGAAAAGAATGAGCTTCAAGTAATTGTCCCGTCGGATCCAGCTGAAGGTGTATGATACACAGAATTGAATCGTGATTATTATGAAGATGAAGACATTGAGAACATATATAATTTAACTACACAAAATGAATATTGGATCAATCCTACTATGGATGGAAGGATTAGCAAGAAGGAAGGTTCATGCCAGTCAGATTCAGACAAAGAGTTAGAAAATTGGCAGAATCAGTTGCATGAGGTCTCTACATTGTGATGTAATCAGCTTACAAAGTCGCTATGATGCATTTCTAATGAGGTACGTAAGTTACCCTATTATGATGGCTTGGATGATTTCAATATATTTCTTGAAAATTTTGAAAGGGATGTACTAGAGGAAAATTGATTCTAGGCCTTAGCTCTAGCATTGAGAGCTACGCCTACAAGATGGTCGGGTATGCATAAGGATAATTTTTCTGACTAGAAGGAATATCGTAGAATGATGTGATTAAGATTTGGCTACACAAACACCTGACTCGCTGAAAATTACACAGGAAATGATGATCTACATGCACATATGGCTCGATTGATCCAAAATGGATCTAACATAGACTTCTAAGTCTATGAATTTTCCTCACAGAGGAAAAATGAAAGTCATTGGATTATTTTGAAAATAGTCTCATTTTATAAATTGTTTCATCTGAATCCAACACAATTTGAATGGGCCAAAACGGACTCTGGATGAAGGAGTTATTGTAAAAAGAAGATTTTCCCAATGTCCTTAGAAAAGGAGGCATTTCTTATTAAATTGGGCTTAAGGGTTAATATTAGCCTTATGCGCTAAAAACATTTGTTAAGTGCTAAAACTTTATAAAGCGTGTTTTACATTGAAATTCGGATGAAGCATGTCGGCAGTAGCGGCCAAGCGGATCCGAAGAATTTATAGAAATCGAGCTAAAACATTTTGAGTCCCGAGAGGAAGGCTGTAAATAGTATTTCGGGTAGGCTCCAGGTGGTAAATGGTATTGGAAGGGTTGAACCCAATTCCATACACTGGTTGACATGTAACAGGCCGCAGGAGAGAGAAAACCTCTTTTTTCAGGCGGGTAATCTCCGTGCAAGTGGGACACCTGAAATGGTTGACGGCTATTGGATTGGAGATTGCAGATCAATAGTGGAGATTGAGCAGACTACTTGATGTTTTAGGTTCAGTGAAAATTTTCAGATTAAAAGATAGATCAATGATCTAGATTAATTGCCAAGATCACATTGCAACGAACTAAGGAAGAAGAATTAGGACCCATAGCTTAAAGTCTTGCGACGAGTGCTTCCATCGTAGTTGTCAGATGAATAAAAGGGATCAATGGTTGTGATTGAGTCGAAGATCGCTAATCGGGAAGGTTGAAGGACCAAGACCCGTGACCATGTGACTCGCTGATATGCAATAACACCGATGTGTGATGTGACAATAGTGCTAATCGGCGATTAGCGATTAGTGAATCGAGATGCAACAACACAAAGGAGTGGGGCCTATGCGACATGCAGTTGCGATACTTCGATATGTGCAGATCCGATAGGATTATAAACACGATTTAATATAATTTGAGATCCAACAAAATGCTCCATGATGTGTTTTTCGTTGGTTTTCCTGTGTATTCCATTATATGGCTATTTTCAGGATTTCTGCACAGGGAGGCCAAACGACTGGGTTTCCTGTACTCGCCGGTTCCTTTCTATTTGTAAACGGATTCTTGTGATGAAACAATTGGGTTCTTCAATGATGGAGGTGACTGTAACTGATGTATTATAAAAAGCACAGGGAGCTCAATTGACAAGGCAGTTGAAGGTTGCTAAGATTTGCTTGGAGGTCAAGCGAGCCATTGATAATATAGAGAGGTAGAGTTATGCTAAGGAGAAGTGCAGAGAAGCCCAAGAGGCTTAGAGATGCTTGAATGCTAAGTGTAAGCCTAGAGGAGGTAGTCTGTGGAGTCAGGGTGACTCAAAAGTAGAGAGTCGCTTGGAGGTCAAGCGAAACCAGAAGCTCATGAGAGCCAAAGCTGAGAGCTAGATTCAAGAGCCAGAGCCAAGAGCCAGAGCTGAGAACCAAAGCCAAGAGCCATATCTGAGAGCAGAGGCAGAAGCCACCAGAGGTTGGAGGCAGAACAATAGAGAGATCAAATGATCAAGCTATTACTGATGTCAAAAGTGTGTTGAAGACAGAAGAAATAATTCCATAGACAGTTAAGAGAGTTCTGAGGGAGTTGGTGCAAGCTAGAGCTCAAGATAGTTCAGAGCACTAATTGAAGGAGTCCAGTCCAGAGAAGCCTAGATATGTCCGCAAAGTATGGACAGCTAGCGGGATAAGATGGTATTCTAAACCCATAGGTGTAGTTGTAAACCAATGGAGTTAAGTGTGGAACTTGTAAAAGAAGCATTACCATAATCCCAAAGAGCCTAATCGAGTTGGTTAGTGCTCAAGGAGATGTAGCCCAAGATAGCAGGGTGAACTCCATATTATATTGTTGTCTCTTGTGGTTTTCTTATTTGTTGCTTTATTCACTGTTATATGCATTTCATATCAGTTTAAGAAAACAAACATAAGAACTTAACAATTAAAGGCAAACAAAAGCATACACCTATTTCATGTTCTTTTAATTCCGCAAATGGTCAAGCATAAGCTAGATCTTGGGAATATATAAGCTTTGGAGTGGGTGAGGCTCTTGTAAGATGACAAGAAGCCTTTAGTGCCCCATTTTCAAATCAAGTGTTATCAGAGCAGTTATATCAGAGCCTCAGGTTGATTGACCCCACCTTCAAAGAAGGTTGTATTAGAGTTGAGTTATACTAGAGCAGGTTATATCATGATGTAGGTGATATCAAATCAGGATGCTTGATTGATAGAGTAATCTATATGCTTGTTTGACTTGAAAGGTGTTCGAACAGTAGAAAGAATTTAGTTGTTCGATTGTTGTAAACTGAATGTTGTTTGAGTTTGCAGAGGTGAAGGGACAACTATTGATAGCTAATTCCAGGAGAGGACAAGAAGGACGAAGGGTTGAAGGCATTCTTTTTATCCCAAAGGACCTCAAAGAAATCCTTGAAGCACAAGAGGTTTGTTGCAAAAGGTTGTTTGAATAAGCTCTTTGTTAATCTTGTTTGAAGTTCTTTTGTTCATTCTGATAATGACAACTTCTACAAGTGAGTCCTCAAATTCTTGTTTCTTCACAAGAGTCCTTGATGAAGATATGAAGCAAGACTTGTTCATCATGATGGAAATGGTGAGAGAAATGTATGAGGATGGAAGGAAGACCATCATACTTAGAGAGAAGTTGAATTCGATGAAGGAAGAGAAGCAGTTGCTTTTTGAAAAATTGCAGGAAATGGAGAGGCACTTCATATTACAAATATGAAACTGAAAAGGATGCATGAGTTGGAGACACAACTCTTTGTTTCCAAAGAAGACTTAGTCAAGTATCAGCTTGAAGAAGAGGTAAATTATTCCAATTTGTCTTCAATTTCCTCTAAGAATGTTTACATTGGTTCTTTTGAAAAACATACCAGAGCATAGGTTCCAAGTTAATGTCCAAAATGGGCTATGAAGGACAATGCTTGGGAAAACATGCACAAGGTATTGTTAGGCCAATAATGGTTGAGGAAAGGCCTAAGTATTTGGGTCTTGGCGATGGACAATCTTATGGAGAAAATTCCAAAGATGCCATGAAGACAATTGAAACAGTTCCAAGAAGAAGTTTCATTTAAGGTCTTCTACCTCAAGAGTGTAAAGATTGTATTCATGGGGAATGCAATAGCTTGAAACATCATTTTCAGGAAGAAGGTGATCATAAGCATACACTTGAACTAGAGAGTTGTGGAAACTCTGAAACCATTGAAGAGGTTGATGATGTTCCAAAGGGAGCTACTTCTTCATTCAGTTCACCTCCTCATGAAGGAAATAAAGGTGAAAGAGAAAGGTACAAATCTGGTTCTAATCATATTCATTTTGATTATGTTAAGCATGATAGATTTCCATATAAGCATGGGAAAATAATTGCATGATCCTTCTGTGGTTTGGTTAAATATAATGTTTCTAGATGTTGGAAGAGAATGGCCACATACATGAAACTTTTGAAGGAAAGGAAGCAAGAAGCCAAAGGTCCATTGGACAAGGCAAATCATGTTGTCAAGAGGATGCACATGTGTTACACTTACTACCATAAGCAAGGACATATTACTGAAAGGTGTTGGAATTTGAATCCAACAATACTTCCATAAAACTTGAAGAAGGTGGAAAGAAAAATTGACAAGAATGGAAAGAAAGATTTCATGAATGATGTATTTCAGGATGATTCACATGTTGATGTTAATGTGTAGACAAAGGAAGGGCCTTTGAAATGGATTTGTAAGAAATGGTTAGAGTTCTTATCCAATTAAGATTGCATGTCTATTGATATAATGCATCTATTTACATTTCTTTTTTATTGGAATGCAAGTTGCAAGGCTTTACCAAGAAGGTGAATGGAAAAAGTTGAGTAGGAGACTCACTTTATTGCTACAACATTATATTCATTTCAGCTTCGAAAGTACAATGTACTTAAGTAAAAAGTTGAAATATGAAATGCATGCATAAGCTTGATATGCATGAACACAAGGATGTTGATGATTTCATTGTATTTAAACATGTATGTGTGATTAACTTGAAGGGTTGATTACTTTGTTGTAAACATGCATGTAATGCAATATTGACTTGGGAAAAGTTGTTTTGGTCTCCAAGATGGAGATAATGATGAAGTGTTTCATCTTTAAAAAAGAATCCTAAAACTCTTTTTCTACATGCTTGACTTGAAGGGTCAATTGTTTTAAAGGCATGTTTTATTGGATTGTTATCTAGTCAATCATTTGTATGCAGATGTATGCAGATGTAAAGACCTGGAGGTGTTCACAAGATGTGAAATCTGTTTCTTTTGTTGAAGTAGGAGTTTAGGCCATCCAGTTATTGTCTGTAATCATGTTTTTGTTAATGGTTGTTGTTCATAGTATTTCAAACAGGTACAAATGAAAAATTTTGTGAAGCATGTTAGAGCCTAGATTCACCTCAGGCTGGAAAGGTAAGCTTCTAGGTCCACATCAAACCACGCTTAGCCTCGTAGCTAGCCCTACGAGGACAGGAGAGGGCTCCCTCCAGGTCAATCTCAGCAAAGGATAATCAGATGGGGCTTGAGATGACCAATTTAACAACTAATATTAGGCTAGGTATGAAGTGCAAGGATTTGATTTGAGTTTTTGGGGGGTTTTGAGTTGGAAAATGGGAGAGGCAAATTTGGGTCCGGGGATGAGGCACAGTTTTCGCAGAGTTTTGATTGGGGCAAGGAAGGAAATTGTTTTGATGCTTTAGAATGAATAAATGGATGGATCATACCAGTGAGGAGCCAAGGAGGGCAAAAGAGTCTCAAGAGTCCTCCTCAAACAGATGAAAACATTGAAAATTAAACAAAAGTTCAAAGCAGAGCACAACAGTTAAGTGAATTCTACTTTAATCACTCATTTGTTTAATTTTAGAAGAAAAGAGAAGGGAAAATGACACACATAACCATCATTGAACTTACAAGTACATAGAGAAAAACACCATCAAAACACAGAGCCACATGGATCCCAACAAGTGCTGCAAAACCCTGGTCTTTCCTTTGCCAAAAATGCAGAGGTAGAATGTACAATGATGTGCCAAGCAACCCCAAGTGTCCAACCCTGACAATGACTCAGAAAATACATGATATAGACCATCCTAACCCATTCCCATGCCTCTAGGGGTCGAGCTCATCATTCTAGGAGCCATTTCAACCAATTCTAAACAAAGCACTGAAATCTAGGCAATCAAACAACTTGCCTCTATAAGGTAGGAAACTGATTCATTCATTAAATTTTCACTTTTTAGTGAATGAATCCTATAGAAAAAGTAAAAATATGCTAATATTACATCATGGTCCTCCAATTACATCAAGATAGATCAATAATTACATCAAAAAGCAAAACTAGTCAAAATTGGCCGAATTTCTGAGCTGGAAGATGAAAAATTTGGCAAAAATCCTCTATGCGCCTCGTCTGATTCTCTATGCATTGTGCCACTTTGGAGCTGAATTTTAGGCCCTTCCCGAAGTCCACATTGAGCTCATGATAGCTCGTTGGAAAGCCGTGCCTATCTACTTTCCAAACCAAGTGGAATGTTTCAATTTGGTGTCCATTTGCCCCTCCAAAACTTCAATCTCCCAAGATTGCTTCCTGTGTGTCAAAACAGGGGTAGAGAGGTCCTTTTTTGAGTGTTTTTGACCTCTTGAGGACTCAAAAACTTGCCCAAATTGATTGGCCATGCACCAACAATCATTATTTTTCATGCCAAATCCAAAAAGATATTTTTTTTGCAATTTGGAGCCCTCTAGCAAAAGCGAGCGCCATGTGGCGCGGCGCATAGGGAGGCAAAACCTATTTTTCAGTGCAAAAATTTTCAAAAATGTAAAAATTGCTCCAAATTTCTTGAAATTTGGGTTATACCTTCTATATCAAGTGTTATGGTAGGCTAAAGAGGCTTTGGCCAATATATAAAGACGATCATGCTCCTTTTGCCTCTTTTGCTTCTTTATTGCCTTCTTCAATTTTGCTTTTAGACTCCTTATTCGTGCCTTGGAACTCATATTTTGCACCCTATAATGGAAAGCCATGTGTCTCAACAATGCTTTGTCCCTATTAGTGTTTTCCAGCAATCTCTCCAGGTGGATGTTGATTCTTTCAAGCCAAGACTCCAAATCATCATTAATCTCTTGCTCCAATGTAGTGAACTCAATCCTCCTCCTTTGGGTAGGGGCTGAGATAAGAAGTACATGATACATGATATGCTGGCATCAATGGGCCAAAAAGTGACACAATAATACAATGGGTCCCATATACATAATGTGCCTAGAAAATAGAGGCTAGGATTGAATATAATGACATCTGCTGATATGAGTACATGAGCCACAATGCCCCTCAAGATGACATGGTGAGGGGGAACCACAACCAAATAAAAGGGCTTTAAATATTTGAATGGATCATCTGAATGAGAGATGAATGTTGTGGGCGATGCAAGCAGTTGAAATTGAAACCCATCAAATATGAAAAGCTACATTTGAGGCTAGATCATGATCGGATGACATCCAGGCATGTGGGGGGATACCTAAATGGAAACCCCCTCATGAGGTCTATAACATCTCACACAAACCTAGGAAATAATGGTACAATCTTTTGAATCATCGAACCATCAAGTGTACGATTCTCGATTGTACGATAATTAACTAGAGTCGAGCACACAAGAAACATTAAGGTCAAAGGAAAATGATGATTCCCTTTGCTTTATCCAAGGCATCGAAGAATTATGAAAGCTGGAACCAAGGTACATCGCTCTCCAGACCAATCTCATAGAATAAATGTGTTGAAGTTAATAGAAGAGGTCCTGCCAGAGGTGAGGCAATGAGGATTCCTCAACAAAGGCACAAGGGTAATAGTAATGTGATTGATGGAAGGACACCATGGATGATGATGGAAGTGTACAAGATGAGACATAAACTGCTGAATTCCCTTGTCAGAGCATGATATGCATGGTTGAATTAGTAGCGACCGAGTCAATTCTAGAGGGGATGGTCAATTACTCAGAGGATTTTCAAAGACGAAGCAATATAGATGGAGGCCAAATATGAGAAAAATGGGATGATTGTGACATGAATATGTATGGAACAATGTAATTAGACTCAAGGGGACTTGGAACAAAATCCATAGATGAAAGGGTGACTCATTTCTGATGCTCTGAACAAGGGTGACTTGATGATGCTGCCACATGGGAGAGGCCCAAAGGGGACCATAAAAAAATGAGTAAAAATGGTTACTAATGACAAAAACAAAAATCTGAGTCAACCAATGTAAAGGTAAAGTGGTACTAGAGTATAGGCGGTTTATATGAATAAATTTGATTTTAATAGGTGACAAAGTGAGGCCTCATGGAAAAAATGGCTTCCTAGTGAAGTGTAAATTACAAAAAATAAAGAGAGACCCATTACATAAATCATTGATAGATCTCCAGTGGTGCTAATGGTTCTTCAAACTGATCTATGGTTCGGTCACAATGAGCGATGGAAAAAGATTTTTTTCTTATAAAAGGGATTCTTGCCCCCAAATCCAATTCATATGCATAGTGAGTTGTTGGAGAAATTGGAGAGGAGGAGAAGGCCCTAAATCTTGAGGATATTGTAGCGAACAAATTGACCATCGAAATTTGGATCTATGAATTTCAGGTAGGTGACCTTACTTGTTTAAAAATGGCCTTAATGTTTCATGGAAGGATGCTTCCTAGTGAAGAATCAAGGAAAGAAAGGAATGAAGCGAATACAGGAATGAACTACTAGAGAAGGTCTAGGATTATCCCCACCCACCAAGTCAAGCATGGGGACCAAGTGGTAAATGTGGTATCACATAGAGGATAATATTTGAAGATATGGTATTAAGCATCTATGATATGCGATGTGTATATGGCTCGCCAGAGATGTCGGTAGGACAAAATATCCAAGCAATGAAAGGATAATTGACCATACCTAGATCGTTGAGGTCTAAGATGAGACTTATCTTAAATAAGTGAGAAGGTGGCTAGAGGGGTGTTGGGACAGGGTCCCCTGGGGTCAATTTTGTAAAAGTTTTGTTATTATTGTAAGTCTTCTCATTTTGAGGAGCAGAGTGCATAGGTCGATAGGAGTCAAAGGGGATTTAGGAAGGTCAAATCCCCTTAGTTTATTAGGATTTAAGTTGTTTTGTGACCCACCAATGGTTCACAGACCATGGTATTATAATAGAAGATGATATAAAAGGGAGTCATAGAGAGTCATAAGGGTAGTAAGAATAACAAACAACATATAGAAGCAAGTTTTGGGTCTGTATTGCCTATTTTGTACTCAGGAGGGGAAAGCTCCTACAACTTTGTGCACGAAGACCTTGGTCAGTCTGCAGCTGAGTGTGTAGGCCCCTACAACTATGTGCAAATGGTAGAAAGAGTATGTAATAGAGGATTTGAGCATAATAAAGACTATTTTGGAGCATTAACTATGTATCTGTGTGTTATTATTTAATTATGAAATTACTGTATGTTCTCTCTATTTACTGCTTTTATCATGAAATGTACTTAATAGATGCACGAAAGTGGTATATCTATTTAGTTTTATGATGTTATGAAGGTTTAAAATAGTTAGCGAAGAGTTTGGATCTATTTTCTGTTAGTTATTGTAATGTTTGGGTTCCAAGGGTTAGGGTTCACGAAGGTCGAAATAAAGACCTAAAAGTAACATAAACACATCACATAGTCCTTTGGATGTAGAAACCTAGTTCTAGCATCCCCCAATACTTCCTCAGGTCAGACTATAGCCTACACTACGCGAGTTGTTTCCAAAAGGGACGATAGTGTAGGGTTTTTTTGGTTAGTGCAGCTAACTCTAAACCTGGGACCAAGCTCCCTTAAGCTAACAAATGGTTCTATTTTGGGGACCAAGATCCATTTGAGGATTGTGTGATGAGCCATAAGTGGATACCAATGAAGAAATAGATCAAGAAGTGGATAGATCAAAATATGCATGAATTTGCAGGCTAGGAATCCACGCCTATCGAAGGAAGAGTGGTTGAATAGATGCATGTATACAAAAGAACATGAAATTTTCTTTTGCTCTTTTTTGTGAAAGTTATATGAATGGTTGGCTAAATTGGAGGATGAACAAGGTATGTGGAAGTTAGATAACCCTATTGTGTGGACTCCAAAGTTAGTGAAGTGCCTGGAAGGTTTAGAAAACAAGATCACAAGGGTTGTTGATTATTTGATCAATAGAATTTTGGATGGATTCATTACTGAGTTTGCAGTTGACACATATGTCAATTATAACGAAGCCAAATGTCAGTTTTTCAAAGGACCAAGAGGTAAGTACTGAAGTCCCTGAAAACTTGGATTAAAATGTTATTGTGTGAGAAACATGTTATGCCATTGAATTGATGTTTAGAAGAGACTTGACAGGAACTACGTGAAGTGGAAAGCTATTCATAAGAGATCCAGATTCAAGTGCTAAATATAGTGCTTTGTTGGGAGCATTTGATAGTGACGAAGAAAGTAATAGTTTGAAGACACCTCAAGGTGCACCTTAGATGATAAATCAGGGTATTATAGGAATACCACATCCATCCACTCCACCCACGCCATCACCTCCACCTCACACACCTACACCTACACCTTCACATCCACCTCCACCTCCACTATTCAATATTGCGAATGCTATGGCAATGCCCATGTTGAAGGGTTTGGGGATAGAAGATCCTTGAACAATATTGGTTTGTAGCAGATGCTATGTGGAAGTCATAATAGATAATGGATGATGACCTGAAGAAAGCGCAGTTGGTCACAACATTGCAAGATAGAGTGCTAAGCTAGTATATTAAGTATTGTACGATTCATCCAGCTGCGACATTGAAATATACGAAGGTTGCGCTGAGTAATGAATTCAAGAAGCATAATTCACAAGTCCAGTCAGTAATATAGGTCAAAGAGATCAAGCAGAAGGTGAATGAGTCTGCGTGGGAATTTAATCAAAGGTTGAAATGTCTACTACAATAGGCTAATATGCAGATCACGGATGAACAACACAAGGATTGGTATATTACTTCACTATTATCTCATTTAATATTTCCATTGTCATAAGAGAAGATTGGAATGCAGGATGAGGCCTTGGAGATTGCTATGAAGATGGAGGCATCACGTATTCAGGATACAAATATGGGAGTGCAACAAATTCAGTCATATTTGGCTAGCCTGCATATGGAATTGCAGAGTCTCAAAAAGGGAAAAGACGTCCAAAGTGAGACCCATGCATAAGTATGGTGTTTAAAATGTAAATATCATGGTCATGACACGGATCATTGCCCAGTGTATCAAAATTATCTAGTTAGGGGAGGTCTTTTGCTCCTGAAGCTAGAGAGTACCATTGGGATGAGCACTGGTGTAGTGCCATGGTGCGTTATTTGTAAGATCATAGGAAAACATATGACATACAATTGTCATTTGCTGGAGAAGTTTGTGAAAACTCCCCAACAACATTTTTTAAATTTTTGCAAGTCTGTAGGTCACAATGAGCGCAATTTCAAAAGTTATGAATTAATAATGGAAAGGGCACCAACATATAGAGTACAGACAAAGGCATGTCCTTATTAGGATCAAGGTGCAATTGTAATTCTAGGAGGATTCCAGGAACAAGGAAGAGGTCAAGGAGGAGGAGATGGAAGAGGTCATAGCCAAATCATTTGCTACAATTGTGGGGAGACAGGTCACTTTGCGTGAGATTGTCAGAATCCAATGCACCCCTCTTGTCAATATTGCCGACAATTTGATCATGTCATAGAAGATTGCCCCGTGCTCATTACGAAGATGCAAGAGAAGAAGACCTAGACCCAACAACCTACGTATAACATCCAAATGATGAGATCAAATCCATGTGACAATGGGCCTAGTGTTAATATTGTTACGTGGAGTGGTATAACTACTGGGAAGGATAAAGGGAAATTACCAGTGGAAAATGTATGGGTATACAAGGAGGCTGCATTTGATGTGAATAAAGTGAAGGAAATTTTGTATGGAGGAAAAAAGGAGCTTTGCGGATGCAGGAGCTTCTACATCAAGGGATCGGAGTAAACATACGAAGTAACCTGCAAAAATGAGTACTACGCAAGAAACATACCGTTCATTGTTGACATATTTCTTAGGGCTTATCAATGTATTTCCTCTTCCGTCTTTCAGAACCTCTGCGAGGGTATCCGACTGTCCTTCACACAACCTTAAACAATGGTTCAAGAACTTACGCACCCCTGTGACTATGTTCCTATCCTGTTCCCTAATTACCTTAGTGGTTAGCCAATATTTATCATGTAATTAATATTACCCTTGCATAAACATACATTATTACTTGCGTTCAAATAACAAATAGAAATAGATACATTCACACATCAATTTGACATTATAATGTAAACCCAAAACTTAACATATCATAATCACATGCAATAATCAGAGACATAAAATATAGTGATTCCAGAATACTTCTTTTTATTTATGATTCAAGTTCCCAGTACAAACTCTATCCACCCAGTGCACATAGCTGCAGGGGTCCACGCACTTAGCTGCAGACTTCCACCCTAGGCCTCTACACACTTAGCTGTAGAGCCTTTTCGTATGCTAACACTCTCACTCTTAGCTCTCCCAAAGCTTCTCAATGGCTCCTCCCCCCACTTAGTTACTTTCCTCCCTTTTTACACAATACCATGGTCCACGGACCATGGGTAGATCTCAAAACTGACACAACGTATCTAAACCAAGGGCAAAAACCCTTTTAACTTTAGATATCTTTTGCGCTCTGAGACCACAAAATGCAAAGAATTTAAATTTCTTTACACAAAATTCTGGTCTTCTGCCCCAAAACTTAGGTGTTTAACCCAAAATTGACCCCCAGGGGACCCATTCCCAACAAGCCCCCAACACAAACATGGTGACTCGCCCTCGAGTCACTTAGCTGGTGTAGATATCTTGTCATGTAGACCTCCTAGCTCAAACTGAATAACTGCTACCTCGGTGGCACATTGCATTGCTGCCTGCTTCAGCTCCTCAATCAACTGTTCTATCACTGGCCCTGCACTAGCAGTCTGTAGTTTTTGCTAAGTCTCTCGTAGACTATACAACTTGCCTTCAATGGTAGTTGTGATCTCATAGGCCTCATCTGACCAAGGCTTCAAACGAGCCTTCAACACGACTTCCTTGTGCTGTGATGTGTCTACTTGTTCCTTCAGTGCCTTGGCCTCTTGCAGCTTTGTAAGCCTTTGCATGATGAAAACAATTCACACTGTTTCCTTAACCTTGTCATAGCACTGCTGCAGTTCTCGCACTTTTGTCTCCAGCCTTTGTACATTGGGGTCCTCTTCTATGTTGGTGAGGACCTCGAGCGACTACTCAAAAAGTATCATGAATTCCATCACTGCACTTGATGTCACTACTACTGCATCTGCCACAACAGTCATGCACTGTTCCCTAAATTCTGGCAGAGTCGAAGGCTAGGCCTTCAACTGTAACTTTGTGATCTTGAGATTCAGCTCCAACTGAACCATGTCCAACTTTGTGCGTGTGTCGCGCACTCCCACAACAAGTTTTTGAACCCGCACATCAAATAGCTCAACCTCAAGGATGTCTAGCTCTAGGACAGTCCTACATGCTTCATCCATAACCTTAGTGAGGCACTGATTCTTATCTATGAGGTCAGACACAAGGATGATGGCGGAGTTGTGCTGTACAACCACCTAAGCATTGGTAACCTTTTTCTCACTTATCACCTGCAAAGCGTGGTGATCGCAGGCCCAAAGCTTGACGATCACACCATCCTGTAAAAGGCAAAGCACTTCACTAGGAAGTTTTGATAGATTAAGTCCCATGCCCTTAAGGGTGCTGAAAGCGGTCTATCAGCGTCAGTCGCTATCATCAAGGCTCCATCTGGTAGCACTATGGCTCGGGGGTCCCTAGCACGCAACATCTCCGTGGCTTCTGAGGTGCTAATGGCCGCATTGGTGGGTGCCATGCTAGTCTGCATGTGTGAGGTGTGGATTCGTAGCTTGCACAAACCCATTCGAATAACGCCTAACGCCTGCTGCTGTTGCTGCTTGAACTGCTGTAGTAGTTCTGCGATGGCATCCCGCACCGTATCCCCTATATCATTCAGATCCCCATTGATCAGGGTGATCAAATCCAAAGACGTCTTGCTCATTTTGGACTTCTTTCGCAGCCCTATATTTATGGACTCTTGGTGCACTTGATATGGAATAGAGTCGTTTCCAGGTCTGCTCCTCCCTACTCTGTCGGTTCATCCGCTTTTTCCTTTGTCTCTAGTGAGGGTGATTTCTCTTTTCCAGAGCCGCTCTCCTCTTCTCCTACCTATCCTGCCTATCCTCCTGCCTCCTATGAGACATCATGCTCTACCTTAGCCTTAGCATTGGCCTCCTTTCTACATTTTTCAGCCAACTACTCCATCTTCAGCTTTGCTTCTTCCTTCTTTCGCTGCATGGTAGTCTTGCTAGATCCTGTAGTCAAGTCCGAGGCTGTGCACCATTCTGCTGGCCAGCTGTCAAGGACCACTTCAATCACATCATTGTGACAAATTAGGGCAAGTCATGCCACTTCTTCTCGGGGTCCTTCTACGCCCTTATTGATACGTGGTGGAAATCAACCTTGAATTCCGCAGACTCCTGCAATATGTCAAAGTTGGTAGGTGAGAAATGTGACTTGTGGTTGATGGCCATGTGCACGCTCATCTCCATCAGGGTCCATAAGATCTTGCTGTCCTTTACTCGGTGAGGATCCTTGGTCATCCACAACGAAGCACACTTCGGGGCCTCTGGTAGGTCCAACACGATGGAAGGGCACTGATTGTCTTCAGGTAGCTCCCATGCTACCAGCACTATGGACAACAAGATCCATGCATGGTGAAATGTCTTGCTAAGATCCTATGCCTCATGGTAGTTCATGAGGAACTCACCGCAGAGGTAGCATGCCCAATTAAATTGAACACCTTCCGCGTATTAGGCTGCCAAAGCTACAACTTCTTCGAGCACTTCGTCTACATGACACTTCCACATGACCTTTCCTGCTAAGAGTTGTGTGGCTAATTTGACCACCAGGCCACAGATGCTTGAGATGGCATAGCCGCGTGGCTTCTTCACTAACTTGAACTTTTCCTTCATGGCCTCTGCAAGGACATGTTCACCAGTCTCTTTTCCAAACTCCATGGCTGGATTTTCCCTTGTCTATGGCAGTCTTGTGATCCTATGGATCAGTCTATCAGTTATGGGTATTAGCTCCTCCAGCCACAAACACCCATCATGCACCAAGCATAGTAACTACTTGATTACCACCATTGTGATGGGCGCGTGGTTATAATGTGGCACCCATAGCAGGTTGAGCAGTCCTGCTTTATCCATGATTCTCAGCCACTTCCGCAGCTCCAACGCAGTTACGCCAGTGGTTTTGTGGAACACATAGTGCATGAGTTGATCTGTTGCTAGGCGAGGAAACCAATTTGTGTCTGCTAAATCCAAGTATTCTAATTTCAAAAGGGGAACACACCCCAAGCGCGGTCCTTCAAACATAATCTGGTTTGGTAAGAGGGGTGTATGCAGGGTGACCTTACTCTCATCAATGTCTTTGGGCACCTTGGTCTTCCCTTACGTAGAGGAATGTACTCAGGTAGCTTAGTGATGGGGTCAGAGCCCACAATTTCGACATCTTCCGTTTCCATCCCAACATCCTCATCATCCATTAGGATATCCTCAAACTCCTCTTCTTCTAGCTCTAGGTAATTTTCTTGCCCTTTTCCTGTGCAATGGGATTAACCTTATGGGGGTGTTTCCTAGGAGATGCACACATAGCTGCGATGGCGAGGCTTGCTTTCCCTTCTTGATCTTGGGACCCTCCATGGTTAGGGTAGGCCTTTGCCTAGACATCCATGTAGACTTTGGTACTTCCGCTAGTATTTCTGCTGATGCTCCCTCCGGGGTAGCTCCTTTTGCTGCCATAGCCACCTCTGGGACAACTCCCTCACCTGTCGTTGCTTCTATGCTCATAGTTTCAGTGGGCATCGACATAATGCTACATAATAACTCCTGATTCACCTATGGAAATGTCTCAAACACAAAACTTGCTAGCAAAAACTCGAAGGTTGCACAGTTCATGTACACCTGAGAGCTCAACAACTTAATTCTCAAAATGCCAAGTGTTTTTCGCTGGGCAGCCACCTGTAATTTATAAGCACTTTCAAATTCAAATCCAACCCTTCCCCCAAAAATTGGTTCATTAATGCTATATTTGTAGTATATTTTCAAAGATTCGATCCAGAAAGTTCGACTTAAATGCCGCCCCCCGCTCCATTTGGCCATTTTTTCATCGTCAAATCATGAAAAGTGACTTTAACGATCACTTTTCGGCTGCTCTGCACAGTTTCTTCCTTGGTAGTGTAGCCCCCTACACACTTCTATGGGCATTGTGACATATATTCATTCCGCATAGTTCCTTGATTGCACAGCTCTTCGATCCGGGTAGTGTAGTTTATAGTCCCGTGCTTCCTTTCAGCTGCCTGGAGCACTAAGACTGTGCTTCCCTCATATAGTCATCTATCCAGATCACCGATATATGGCTTCAATCAGCTGCCATTCACCTTTCTTGGGAAGGGTTCTCCATTCAATTTGACCAACTATACTGTTCCACCATCGGTAATATCATTGATGACATATGGTCCTAGCCAGTGCATCCTAAATGTCCCTAGTGCGCAATTTGATGTGCCGATCGTGCCATGCCTTTTCATGCTCCTTTTGAACTTGTTGATGAAATCCAGCTAGAAATCGGTCCTCCTCAAGCTCTGCTAGCTGCACAAGCCTATCTTCCAAGGCTCCACATCTGCCATTCCTATGAGTGCCACTATGCGCAAACTAGGTACAATGTATTCCATTGGCATCACAGCTTCTAGGCCATACATGAGTCTAAAAGATGTTTTCCCAATCATCTTCTTGCAAGTCATTCTGTAGGCCCATAACACCGCTGGTACGTGCACATCCCAGTCACTTCTCTGAGCATTGTAGACCTTCGTCAGTGCGTTATCCAGTATCTTATTGAATGATTCCATCATCCCATTGGCCTGCGGGTGATAAGGCATGCTCTTCTGATGATACACCTGAAATTCTTCTGTCAATGCGCTGATTGTTTCATTAAGAAAGTACATACCGCAATCGATCATCAAGATCTTTGGATAACCAAATATTATTAATATGTATTCAAAAATAAACTTCACTACTGTCACACCTATATAGTCCTTCATAGGCTACGCCTCTACCCACCTAGTCAAGCACTCAGTTGTAGTGATGATGTACCAGGCACCTGTCTTCTTTCCCAGAGGCTAAATCAGGCCCATAAAGTCGATCACTCATTTCTTGAATGGTTAAATGTCACTTGCGACATCAAAGGTAGTTCATCCCTCTACGATGGCCTACTAGTCCTTTGACATGCATCACAAGCCCTACAATATGCTTTTGAATCCTTATGTAGAGTTGGCCACGAATAACCGAGCACACAGAACCTTCTGCACTGTTGCTTTTCTTGCATAATGTTCTCCTGCAGCTCGTCCATGAGCCTCTGCGAAAAATTCTGCTTCGTTCAGAGTCAGGTACATAATGTCGCAATATTTTGTTTGACCCCATTTTGCACAAGTGCCCTGCAATGACGGAGAAGTTTTCCACGCGTACTACTAACTCCTTGTTCTACTGGCTTGTATAATCTTCTGGGGTAGTTCCGGTCATTAGGAAATGTACAATATCTTCAAAGTTACTATCTGTAATGCGCACTATATGTACAACTCTTCCTCTAAATTAGTAGGTTCCTCTCTCGTTTCAATGTGCGACAGATGATCAAGTCTCCCATTCAATCATCCTAGCTTCACAATAACTTCAAAGTCATACTTCTGGAACAACAACAACCATATGTAGATCTCCCCCCCCAACACAAGCTTATTGACCAGGTTTTTCAACACAAAATGATCCTTATACATCTTAAAATGTCCACCCAGCAAATAGTGCCTGAACTTTTGGAGCGTGTATATCATAACTAGTCCTTCACGCTCTGTAGTGGAATAGTTCTTCTCATCCTTAGACAACTTCTTGCTTGAGAATGCTACAGGATGGTCCACTTCCCCCTCACCTACTTGTGTCAACATGACCCCCAACGCAATACGTGAAGCATGCACGTGCACATGAAACTCCTTCTTCTAGTCTGGGAAGACTAGGATTGGCATGGTGACCATTTTCTCTTTCAGCATGTTCAAGCTCTTCTGGCATTCATCACTCCAGCAGAACATAACATCCTTTTTCAACAACTTCACCATGGGCGCAGTGATATAGTCATAGCTCTTGATGAACTCCCTCTAGTATCTGGTATGCCCTAGAGTTGCACACAACTGTTTCACATTCCTTGGTGCCTCCAAGTTGATTATCACCACGATCTTCGCGGGGTCTACCATCAATCCTTGTCTGCATACCACATGACCTAGCAGGATCCCAAAGGGGGAAAAAACAAACACTTCTTCATATTGAGCGCAATCTGGTATCTCTGACATGTATCTAACATCAAGCGCAGACTTACCACATGATGCTTGACTAATCCAAACATTGTCCAATCATCAAAGTATACCTCCAAAAGCTTATGAATCAATTCTTTGAATGTCGCAATGACTATTGGTGAAAATATTGTTGGCACATTCTTCAGCCCAAAAGGTATTACAGTGTACTGAAAACATCCCCATTCAATCACAAAGGTCGTCTTGCTTCTATCTTCAGGCACGATTTTGATCTGATGGTACCCAAAGAACCCATCAGTGAAAGAGTATGCTTCTTGGCCATGTACATTATCCAAGACCTCGTCAGTGAACAGGGTCGGGAAGGTATCATGTACGCAAGCATCATTCAACTTCCAGAGATCCACACATATCCTTATTTCTTCTTTCTATTTCTTTTCCAGAACCACTATTGGGATTACCCAATTAGATTCTTCCATTGGTTCAATAATTCCTGCCATGAGCATCTTATCTAACTTAGCATGAACTCTTTCCTTGTCCTTAGGGTTAAGGTGGTAAGGTATTTGTTTTAAAGGCTTCACGTCTGGTTTTAGGGTGATCTTCACGACACCCAAGTATCCTATTATCCCTTTTAAATTAGAAAACTTCATGGGGAACAAATCCTGATATTCGCAGAGGAGCTCAACAACCTTGTCTACTATCGCATCATCCCAATAGTCCCCAATATTTTCAAATTTTGGTTCCACCTCTGTGCCAATGTTGACCTACCTGGTTTTCAGTGGTACAGTTATGTTATGATCCTCTATCTGTGGACCTTCAACCTTGCAGTGACCTTCAGTTTTTGGAATATTAATCTTTTGGGGATCCTCGTCTTCTTCTTCAGCAGTCATGTTATAACATTCTAGCACATGGCTTAGCTCAGCAGTCCAATTAGGTTGGACTTGGTCCAAAGGATCTTGCGGTATCCTAAAGATCATTGCTTTAACCTCCTGTAGCACCACATCAATACAGTCAAACCCATCCTCAAAGCTGAACTTCATTATAAATCCTTGGTGCAAGATGTCCTACTCTTCAGTGCCATGGTGGAGCTCGGTTTCCAAATACCAATTCATTTTTATGATTCCTAGGGTATAACAAAATAGACGTACCCATTCAGTCTGGGGCTCCACTCCATAAGCCTTAGTCCATATGGCTAGGTGATCACAAGGATCATCCATTCCATCATACTTATTTGCCATCCACACTTTTGGCTGCCCAAAATGTATTCTCATCATCCTCCTATAGTCACACCAATCACTGAAACTATCCTTGTGCGTACCCCACCATCTTGCGAGTATAGTGTGTAGTGCCCAGTCCAAGGCTTGGAAGCGATGCTTCTCTGACACTTCTCTTTCAAATGCATCCAAAAATAAATCAACATCAGTTAGCCCATGGTAATGAGGCATATCCTTGACTTCGAATAACATAACACAATGACTTGGTCATCATATTACAACACAACATAGATACTTCATGCAACCGATTCTGCCAGTGGCCTAATTCTTCATCTGAATCTGACATGCAGGATCTTTCACAGTCCCATGCAATATGTCCATCCGCTGTCGGATTCACCCAATCCTGATCTCACGCCGTTATCTTATAAATCTGGTCCAGATCGTCATCACTTTCATAATCTTGGATTGGTTCTGTATAGCGCGATCCCTCTGTGGGATCTAGCAGCACCACCACTTGGAGTGACTCTTTTCAAATATCATCTTTCGCTTATCCAGGTTTATTACCTCATTCAAGCCAGTGGCCCAATCAATTCCAAGGAGTGTAGGGTAGGGATTGCTATCATCCACAATCTTTATTACTTCAAAATCTGCCAGTGCACTCGCACCCTTGATGTCAACTATGACCCCTTGCAGCCTCTCCATTGGGATAATTTTCTATTGATTCGCCATTCTTAACTACATCGGAGACCACTGGACTGCATGTCTCCCCATTCTTTCCCAAGGTTATTTTGGCAAAACATTCACGTCGGACCCTAGATCCAAGATAACATGGTCCATTTCGTACTCCCCTATATGCGCAGTGAGTCTCATTTCATGCTCGGTCCTTACCTTGTGCTTGCCAAGCTTCCCGACCATGCACGGTTCACCAGTAATTCCATCCTTACCAATGCACCGATTGATCAGTTCCTGCAAGCCCTTCATAGCCTTACTATCACAGAGCAATTTCATGCAGGTCTCCAAGAATGTGGTAATCATGGATGGGTCCATTTCTTCAACTGGTTTCTCCTGAATTCCTAAGGTAGAGGCCTTAGTGAATCTTTTCTTTACTTCCATAAATTTTTCTTTTGCACACTCTAGATCAGACCCAGTCTCTTTTTCTAGCACTTTCCAGACCCATTCACCTTTTGTAGGCTGCTTGCCTTTATCCTCCCCCATTGTAGTTCTACATCACAACATAATATTTAACTTAGGGTCTTCCTCGTGAGACTCAACCCTCATCATCTGAAGGTTCTCTGTCAGTTGCAGAGGTTGTGCCCCCTTTTCATGAATCTTAGCCAATAATATTGGGAAATCCCCAGTCACATGGTCAAACTGAGTATAGTAGCGCATGACAATCACGTTGGATTCAGATAGTCCCTCACATAGTGTCCTAGGCCTCAGAAATTGTAACAAATTAGCTATCCTCGACCTCTCCTAGGCCCTCCTCCACCTCAGCCTTGGCTGGGCCCCTGATACTCACCTTGTGTTTCCTCAACACCTTGGTCTGGAGGCTGTGTTTTTGTCTGCACCCTTCATGCAGGTGTCCTATCTATCATCAATTCACAACTTCGACAATTGCGCTCGTCAAGGCCTACTGATTGACAAAAATTTAAAACAGAGATGTTGTGGTGTCTGCATGAATTTCTGCAGAAAATGGCAATTGTCAGTTGCATGTTTCCCAGCCATCTAACATATATGCACCATAGCACAGACCCTGCACTTGGCCCTCCTGCGACCTCTGGTCATAGAGGCATTGGTCCTCCTGCTACAATATAGTTCGCAAAGACTAGGCAGTGATCCATGTAATGCCCCTGACCCTTGCATTTTAGGCATCAAACTTCTTCGCGCACTTCTAGCCGAGATGTTCTGTCCTGCTTCAGACTTTTCATTTCAAGACAAAGGTTTTGCAACTGTGCATGAATCTAGTGAACACCAAGATTAGCATCCTACATTGGTGTCTCATGCAGTCTCATCACAATTTCCAGAGCTTCTGCCTGGGTCCTAATCTTTTGTTGTGATAGTGCAACCCTTAGGTGGGGCAGGAGCGAGGCCACAAACCATTCGCGGTGCTACCCATTAGTTAGATTCATGTTGGCTTCATGGATCATACACTTCAGTATTTGATCCAAATCCCAGAGCATCTCCCCCGACTTCATCATGATCTCTTTGAATCCTACAATCGACTGTGCTTGAGACTTAGGTCTAGCGAATTCTCTATTCAGCGTGGCCTGGATACCTGCCAACACAGATGTTGGGTTATCAGTACTGCACTTAATGTACTATTATCAGTCTAAAATTTCCCTATGGTTGTCATGTTGTGTTTAAAGAAATAATGGAGGTAACCACAAATCTACTTTTGAGATCAGGACCTAGCCTTCCTAATACTCAGAGAGGGCTCTCTCTTTATGATTTAACTTTGTTGAGTTAATTGATATTAGGCTAGTTATTTAAGCTTGATTCGGTTTTGATTTGATTTGGTGGTGGAATCATTGATTCAAATGGATAGATAAGTGTCTTTTTACCATTGGGCCATGGAGTCCAAATGTCAAGAAAACATGATTGAATCAAGTTCTAAAGATAATGCTCTGAGGGCAAGGTAGCTAAGTAAATTAAGATCTTTTAGGTTGGATGGTGAAGTGGTTTTTCAATCAAGGTGAAGGAGCAATTAAGGATTCCTCAAACTGGCTAATGAGGGAAATTAAAGAGGTCAATCGAAACTAGGGAACAATGAAGAATTCCCTATTCTAGATAACAGAAGAAAACATCAAAATAAATAACTGTTCAAGACAAAGTGTACTTAAACAATTTCCATAGTAACATTCCAGTTATTTCATTCAAATTAGAAAACATGTAAGTCTGTGAAATACTTAAGAAAGTAACAATTTAACAAATGAAAGATACTTCACTGAAGTGGCCCAACACATGAATCCTATAATGCAATGCCTTTATTACTCAGTCCAGTCTTTTGACTTGAAAATGTTACAATAAACCCTTAGGTTTTAGATTAATGTAACTATAGAAATGTTCAGTAATCCACACTCTATACTTCGAATTATGAAGTATTTATACAAAAAACTTATTACAAAATATCCTAAACTGTTTTAGGAATTATTCAAAGAAAAATAAATATATTCATGCAAGAAGATAGAGACAGATATGTAACGAATGCACATTGTCCCTCTTTTATTGTTTTCTATTTTGATCTTTTGCTACTTTCTCTCTTTGGCTATTGCTCTATGCTGGCTATCTCCTACACTTCCTTTCACTGATACTATTTCATCTTTAAACTATGTTAGTGCTCTGTTTCTATTTTGACCATGATTTCTCTTTTACCTATTTTGCTTTTAATCTCCATAGTAAATCATTCAACATTTCCCAAGACTGTGCATCTGGTAATTTAATATTTACCATTCTTCTATAGACTTCATCAGTTTATGTGTATTTTGCAAAAGTAGTCTTGTTTATGAAGAGATGTTTTACCTCATGTTCGAGGTAAAAGATGTTTTCAAAAGTCTAATATAGCACTTTTCCTGTACGCATCCATTTCATAGAGGAATTGTTGGCTTGTTCCTTTGCCACTTCTCTGATTCTCTTATCGTAGTCTTCATGTAGCATCAACCTATCATTAATCACCAATGGATTAGGTAGACCTTTCTGCCTCAAAGCATCAAATTTCACCATAAACCTAGCTATTTCTAGCTCCATTGTTTGACACTTCTCCTCAAGCTGTGTTATCAGGTTCCTCTTGGTGATTACCTTCTTTACCTCTAGTATGGTCTCAGTTCTGTCAGCTATTCCAAGCTCCCACAATTCATGCTTGTTCTTTGAGTTAAGGAACTCAATTATTCTTGAGGCTTCTTCTAGCTTATTCCCAAGTCCAGCTCTAACCCTTTGAATTGCCTCACCAACCTCTTTGACCAAATCATTTTGTTCAAATATCACCTGTATAGATGGCCAAACATCATTGACTGAGTTAATGATATTGGCCCATAAAAGTTGTTTTTCTTGGGCTAGTGGCTCTCTCAGTGTCAATTCCTTCTTTAACTTTTGTATCCTCTCATTCAACCGGTTTGATTTATGTGTTTCATTCTTATGCATGATTTGAGCCAGTTTCTTTTCATCCTCTAGACTTTTTATTTGTTCTTTAAGTCTATTTATTTCATTTTTTTAGATGGACATATCTTCCATGGCTTTGATAAGTTTACTTGCTTCATCACTAGGATGAGCTGTTATTCCTGTTGAACCTATTGCTGATGTAGTTGTTGATGAAGTGGGGAGTACTGTAGCCACTGGAGCTGTTGTGGCTAGTGAGGCTGCCAAAGTAGAAGGAACTATTGTAGTAACTGTCAGAATAGCAGTGGCATTAGCTGCTTCAATGCTGACCTATTTCTAATGTACTAACTTGTCCATTTCTTTCAATTGAGCATTTAGCTGAAGAATGAGGTCCATCATCTCATCATTTTGGCTTTTATTCTCTAGAACTTCCTTGGTCTGTTGATGTTCAGAAGGAGGCAATTTTAGTTGCTTCTTCAATGCAACAATGCCTTTATTCTTCTTTTTTATGAGTTTTTCTACTGCCTTGATGTCATTTGGATTATATCCAATCTCAATAACCAATTATTCTAGTGATTTAATTATGTTATCCTCTGCTTGTGAGGATTCCTTCTCTAGCTTAAACTGTGTTGTGATATTCTCTAGAGAAGTTTGAAGTCTTTGTAGACTCATAGCTTTGTTGGTCATTGTTGAGTATATCATTTCTCCTGCTTGCTTATGAAATTCAATCTGATCTATAAGATGAACATTCTTGGCCAAAAATTCAAGTTCTGTCTTCTTGTAATCTACTGATGACTTAGACTGCTGTACTATGGGCTGCAAAAAGGCCATTTTTGTTAAGAAATTTTCCCAAGAACATAAATTAATTACCGAGAGGAATAAATATAAAATTAACCAGCAATAACCATAAACACATAAATACACATGTTTATCCGGGAAAACCCCAAATCCGGGGAAAAAACCCAAACATAATGAAATTTCATTATCCTTGGCCAAAACCCTGGCCAATCCAGCCAAGTGAGCCTTCACCGCTCACCTCCAGGCCATGCATTACAATGAAGTCCTTCCAGCGTTTTATAGGCTCCATTACATATAATACCACGGGCAGAATACCATGGGT
>APFE031186635.1:39732-106056 GCA_000404065.3 Pinus taeda
TTTTCTGAAGCCAATACACAACCTTTGGCTCTGATACCAATTGTTAAGAAATTTACCCAAGAACATAAATTAATTACGAAGAATTACTGAGAGAAACAAATATAAAAAATAACCAGCAATAACCATAAACACATAAATACACATGTTTATCCGGGAAAAACCCAATCATAATGAAATTTCATTATCCTTGGCCAAAACCCTGGCCAATCCGGCAAGTGAGCCTTCACCGCTCACCTCCAGGCCATGCATTACAAGTCCTTCCAGCTTTTTATAGGCTCCATTACATATAATACCACGGGCAGAATACCATGGGTGCACAATACCATGTGCCCCAAAACCATCACTATTTAACCTCGTCAACTTTTGACTCTATCTTGAGTCAAGTTTACCTAACAATTTTCATTTTCCCTGTTTTAATGTCAAAAGCTGAAAGTAACCTATTCTGATTGCTAGGAGTATGTTTGAAATAATGGGCATAGGTTTCAGCTTTTAATGCTTCATTTCTTAATTTGATTTCTTTATACTTCCTTTATATATTTTTCTTTATCCACTGGTTTGCTAGATGAAGAAACTTCAATACTAAACTGCTTCTGAATAATCTAAGTATTAGAGGTTGAAGGATGATGAGTTTCCTCTGAAACTGCTGAAGATGTACTTTCTCTAACCACTATATCTGTATCAATGATTTGAATTGTCTCAACTGTCTCTTCTTGCTCATTTACAAGATTTAGCTTGGGATTCTTCCTGTACATGATTTCAAATCTATCATCTGTTGTATCCTTATTTGAGCAAGAACCTTCTTCCCTAGTCCTTTTTGCATTTCTATCCTGTAGGGTTGGAGTATGTGGAATGGAACTAGTATCCATCTATTTCTCCATATATATCAAGGTGTTTTCCAACCACTTTGATTGGTTGGCATATTTTTCAATCTCTGGCCTGGACCCATGCATAAAAGGGCTCAATTTAAATTTGAGTCTTAGTTTGTTTATGACACCTAAAGGGTCATACTGCCATTTGAAACTATTTGTGAACTTCATTTCTTGTAAACATTTTTCTGCTTCTTCTCCAACTTCCCTATTATTGCAGATAAAAGGACCAAGTTGGTTTTTTATTTTGAACTATGTTTTCTTCGTAGCTGATAGAGAATTCACATCATCTGAATTTATAATCTTCCTGATATACTCTAATGCAAGTATCCTCATGGGGAGATATTTGGGCAGCTTATAGGGAGTGAGATGGCATCCATACACCCTTATTTCAGTGTGGTCCTGGTATAAATACTAGTCTCCTATTCTACTGTGCTTGGACAACTGTAAAACTTTCTTTATCTCATCACTAATCCCGGGCTGATTGCTACTACTTAGCATATTAACAATTGGGTGAAAAAAGGAATCAATGAACTCCTTGTAGCTGAAAACAATGGAATATTTTTGGATTAAGGGTGTCCAAAAGATAACAGATCTAGGATGGCCCTTAGTGTCTAGCTTGTGGATGTTGACTGGAAACCTCTCTGATTGGAAATATAGGAACATATGGAACAATATTGAAGAGTATTTGAATACTATTTCATCTGGCAATTTGATCAATTGATCATGGACCCTGTCTGCCAAGAACTGGGAAAAATTGAAAACTGTAGTTGGAAGCTTGCCTGGGAAAAAAATAGAAGGGAAAGTAAGTATAGGCTCATCTACATGCTCATTAGTGGTATATCCTAGAATACAATACATCATGGTTACATCTGTCTAGCCCTCTCAGAGAAAATGGTGGCAGAGTATGGAGGACTGTCTGTAGGAATATGAGCCTCTTCTAGGATGAAAGTCTAAAAAATTTGAGATCTCTTGGGGTCGTCCAGCTTTAGGTACAAATCAAGTAGGTTTTCAATAGAAAATGGGGTTTCATTAGGCTTTAGATAGATCCGCAACATCTCATTTATTGAATCTGAACTTTTTGTGAATAAAATATGATGATTAGGAGAGACTATGGCTCTTTGACTTGGGATATAGCAGAATTGGCATAGGTGGATGATTTCAGGGAATTGGTATACCTGTAGGAACAAGTATTTGGGCAAATTTGATTCCCATAGATGAATGTCATCATTTTGGTTTAGGAATTTATCTTACTCCAATAGTGGAGTTTCAATAGATGGCTAGGGGAGGTTGTGTCTTTGATTTGGAAATATCTGTCAGCCAATGGGAGGTGGTCAATATCCAGGTGAGGCGTTTGCATTCAGAATGCCTTGGGAAGCCATAGTTTTGTTTATTTTACTGAATTAATCTTTTTTTGGCTTAAGGGGTAATCTTAGGACCTCTGGAATAGTGCGAAAGGTGAATATAGTCTGCAAAAAAAGGGTTTTTTGGATGCACAATGGGTTTCTTTAGTTTGGAAAGGTTTTTAATTAATTCAATTGATTAATATTTTATAAACACTGCGCAAAGCATAAATACAGGGCCTTTCTGGTACTTTTAGGAATACTTGGAAAATGAAGATTTGGTGTGCAGTCAGGGTTCGGTGGGAGTATCAGAGGCTTTTTGAGGCTTGAATGGTATTTATGCTACTTCAAATCAGAGTCTACATCGTCTTCTGGTTGTAAATGGGTTAAAGTGGTTGAGTAGAGTTTCTGGACGTTAGAATTGGTTAATAGAGGTTCTTGGTGATAGAATAATAGTGAAAAGGGTAAAAAGGGCGATTTTTTGGTTTTTAACCAACAATGGTCAACCTTTAGGCATGGAGTTAATGTTTGAACGGTAGGCAGTTTCATTGTACACAGGGAGGTAGTATTGTGACTTATCGCATCGCTTTTGAGTGTAGGGTGGTATTTTTCAAAGAAAGCGATATAACGTGGCGCTACCACATAGCAAAAGGGTGATTGGGAAAAACCAAAAATCTCGCGTGCTTTTGGGATGCTAAATATCAGATTTTGGAGAGCGCGATATGGGACGTGGACCGTCAGATTTGGAGGTGGGTGATAAAAGGGTTATTGCATGGCGGAGTTGAGAGCGATGGGTAGAGGATTGATTGGCGGGGCCCAGTGATAAGTGGTGTGGTAGGTTAAATATATACAAAGGTTTTGTGAGGCTTGGGGAGTTATAAAGTTGGAGGCTTGAAATATATAAAGTGGGACTATAGGTTAGAATAATACAAGGGTTGAGTTAAAAGGGTATTTGGGAGGGTTTTAATTAAAATGCAACATGATTTAATATATGCGATGGGTTAATAAAATGCGGTACCCAAGATGAAATATACTAGGGATATGAGTTAAAAGGGTATTAGGTAGAGTTTTAATGGGGCCTGATACATAATTTATTTAAACTTAGGATAAGGGGGCTTTAGTGGGTTTAAATGGAAAAGGGAAATTGATAAGGGGAGAATGATTTTTAAAGGGAAATGTCTAGGGAAAGGAGTGAAATAAAGGGAAAAAGGGTTAAAATGAAGGGGAAAGGATATTTTTACAAGGGGAATGTGTTAGAATAAGAGGAAATGAAAAGGGAAGGATCCTTTGGAATCAAGAAGGGGAAATTAGTGAATGAAAAGTAATGAAGGGGTAATTAAGGGAAATTAATAAGTTAGACATGTAAGGGGTTTAGTGAAATGAGAGGAAATTAGTGAATGAGCTTTAGTACTCAAGCCTAAAATTATATAGAACTTTTTAGGGTAAATACCCAAAGTAATATATGACTTTTGTGAATGTCCTCTTTCTTTGATAATTCCTCCTGCACATGAAACATAGGATTAAGCATGATGAAGGTGCATTTTAGCTATCAACCTTATGCATTCCAAAAACTCTTTTTCCTACCCTTTATTTACCCTAACATTTTCTCTTCATTCATTGGGTGCATTTGAGCTTGCTGACCCTTCATTTATTTTTCTTTGATAAGAAAACTATCTAATTCTAATATTATAACTTCCAATGGCTCAGATTAAACTGATGAGCTCATTATTATTCTCTACCTAACTATTGATCTGGCAAGATTAAACAGTTTCGCTAAATCTTTATTCTCTACCTATCAGCATGAATGAGTCATGATTAAACTATTTGACCATCATGGATTGTGGCATTTTTGAAAAGTTGCACACAATCTTATTTTTCAATGCAAAGTGAAAAGTAGTGGCATTTAAATTGCATCACTTTCATAATCTATTTTTTATCTCTTTTTGGTGGGGTGTATATATATATATATTTTTTTGATCCTTTTATTTTAGTCCTTTGATTTTTCTTTTAGGACTTACCCTCTTTACATTTTTTTATTTTTAATATGGAAAAACATTTTGTAGAAAGCAAAAGTATGTACAATATTACAAGGCTGATCATAACCAATTCAAAATTATGAATCCTATTATTATAGGACCCTAACATGTACCACATTAGTGCGCAATCTTACAAAGCACTAACAAAGGTGGCTTTCTTCATTTGGTCATCTGATACCCTGGGCTTTCCATACAACCTTCGTGACAAACTAGAACTAGTCTAGATCTTCATTCCCTATGCGCTTGAATATAGGTGGTTTTACGGAGTTTTCCATATTGAACAGTGGAGGTGACGATGGTGCGGGTGATGGGGTGAGTGGTGGAGGCAAGGATGGAGGTGGTGTAGGTGGATGGGATGAGAGTGGACGCGGTGTAGGTATTTGCAGGAATCATTGTCTTATCAATTGACTAGCTCTCATGGGAGAAGTATACGATGCTCCTTTGTTGTCACTCAAAGGAGGCCCAATCAGTGGACTATACTCAGGACCTTTGCTTCTTCCATCCATAAAAGGCTTTCTGCTTCGCATAGCTCCAAACATTAAGGTAACTGCATAACCTGTTGTTCACACAAGAGCATCTTAATCCAAGTATTTAGCAATTTTAAATACCTACCTCGTGGTCCTTTAAAAAGCGGCACTCTGCTTCACTGTAACTAATATAGGTATCAACCATAAACTCCATCAAAAATGTTGGAAAATGCTTGGGGGGGGGTGAATTAGTATTCCTTAACAATTAGCACTTTTAAATATTTTTCAGAGCATTAGTTAATCTTCAATTATCATTAATGTTTATGCAGTAACAACAATGAATAAAAGAACACATGAGGCACAAACATTTTAGGTGGAAAACTCCCTCCGAGTCAAAAACCACCGAATGCTCTTCTAATAATTCTTTAATCTTCAACTCCAATTGAAAAGAAAGCTCCAAGTTCCTAGAATCTAGAAAATCATTCTTCTCCAACTCCCACTGGATGGACGCTCTAGCACCCGAGATTCTTCAGTGTTCAACTGAACAGATGCCCCAACACCCAATGAGCTACAACTCACCCTAGCACCACCCTACCACCCTAAAGTTTTCACAGGTTTGAACTTGTTGGTGATTTCATACACCAGCCTAGCACCACCCTATCGAAGAATAAAAGAGGAATGGACTCTCGTACCAGGGAAAAATGGTCCATTATACAACGATATAGAATGATGTAGAAGAAGAAGATGCACTAGACCATAACCAAAACTATGACACAACCACATAATGATGATCCTAGACCTCTCAACACTCCCTCTTCAACTCTTGGTAGATAGACACTTGTAAAACTTTTACAAATATGCTTTTACAATGATTCTATACAATGATACTTTTACAATGTCTATATGCAGTGCTGCCCACTTGAAGACTTCATGTGGTGAACTTCTTGCTATTGTTCTGCACTTTGATTGCTGCTCTTGTCATGCTACCCTTAATCATTCTTTAGAACATTAGATTATGCATTGAGTCGTCTGTTGATGAATATATAATACCTACAAAAAGTCTTCAAGGGATAATAGCAAAACCTACCTCATCCTACAAAGCATATGTTAGTGTTAAAAAAAAAAAAATTAGCATAAAAAGAACCTAATGCAATTAAGAGATGAACATGCATATATAAAAGATACTTACCTGTAGCTTACCTATGCTGTATCATTTTGCTACACCTTTCTGTTACACAATAATTTGTCACTACCTTCACTCCTAGTCATTCTATGGTGTCATGTGTCCAAGTCAAACATGCTCATACTGAACAAATGCTCTCTTATGCTGCCAATTGACCCACTTTTCCTATGTTATTTGCCTCATCGTGACTATGGACTTAATATACGCGCTGAATGACATTTGTAAATAGTCCAGCCGTGCTTCCAACATAGAAGTACATCTGTTTCCTATGATGGTTTGATTTCATGCCCCGTCGTGAGGCTATTTGCTATATTTAGAGATGGTCTGACTAGCTACATTACTTATTAGCGATGTCAACGTTAAAGCTTTGTTATACACTCGCGATGATCCAAATTGGGCAAATTTGTTCCAATAGTCGGCCTTTTGGATGACTCCAAACCTAGTTGTTGGCGTAGTTTGTGTTGCCCTTCCTTCTCTGGCATGGGAGTTCCATCAATTATGCTACCTTCCTCGGGGATAAGATCTCTCTTCCACCTTTCATGGAGACTCCTCCTATTTAAACACTCATCTTTGCTATGATTAGCTAGTTGGTAAATTCTTAGATTGAGCAGTGCTATTAGTGCTTTTGAGTTTAATAGACAGCTGGTGTGGGTGTGACAAGTGTGAGAGTATTGATAGCTTGTGGAAGGTTGTGAAGTGCCCTTGACTTTATGTAAAACTTATGAGTGAGGGAGAGACTTTGTATGTTGGGAGATCCATCTTCAAAGAGTGAATGCTTGAAGAACATGCTGGCTAGTTTCCTCTGAGAAGGATTGCGACGTCAAGAATTTGGTTGTAAGCTTGTTATTATTTCATTATTAATACAATCAATGATGTTTTCCTATGTATTGTATGTAATTTACTGGATAGCTCATGACTTCTTGACTTTGTGAGTAAATAGATCATTGTTGTTTTCCAATTACGTGCTTTGTTGTATTCCCTTTGCATTGTTTCAGGTTGATCACTCATTAAGGAGAAGGAAGCGAAAGCTAGAGTAGCGCAACGAAACTCAATTGGTCACCAGTTGAGGTAGCCCTCCAACTATGATTGTTTAAGGAAATCTATTGTTGATATGTCCTTGTTTGTGACTAGACCCACGCTAGGGCTAAAGGGGTTGCCTCTGCCCATAGAGGGAACACTTTTCTGCATCACAAGTTGGCAACTCCACTGGGGAGTCTGTCCTATGTTCTTCTCTTTGCTCTTGTTCATTTTGATTTGGTCTCTCTTGGTTTTTGGGGATCAACTATCAGTCTTTTGGGTCACCTAGATTGATTTGGGGAATCCCTCTATTATCTGTAGGGTTGACTAGTTTTTGTTTGGGAGTTTCTTGTTCATCTGTCTTTGTTTTTAAGATCATCGGTGAAGATAGCCTAATAGTCACGATGAAGTCATCGTTTTATAGCTTTGTACTCGCGACGATCTTGGATTGCTAGTTTAATTCCGGCGACAACCCTTGAAATCATACCTTCATGGAAAATAGGTGTACTTTCATGTCTGTCTCTACTTGCAAGTGTAACACTTGCGACGACGTCTCTAGTTGTCAGTGTAACACTTGCGACGGTCTCTAGTTGTCAATGTAACACTTGCGACGGTCTCTAGTTGTTAGTGTAACACTTGCGACGATTCCTGTAAAGTTGTTTTTACAACTTTACCTCCTGAATTCATCAATCTTGTTTATCCCTTGTTGTTTGTTGTCTCTCATTAGCTTGTTTTAATTGCTTTTGGTTAGGGTATTGTCTCTTTGATTTTAGACCATGTGACCTAGCCCTTTAGAAGTTTCATCGAGAAACCATTTTCTTGGGTTACTTGTCTGTTCAAGGTTCATCCACAACCGTCTTGTGATTTGCTTGAGGCTTTTTCGCTGCTTGTTTTCTTGCTAGTTGATTTTTAGTGTCGATTATTGAACCAGTTTTTTATGTTGATTCAATTTCTTCACTACCAGGCATAGATCACAATTGTTTGGATTGATTAGTTCACACTTGCTTGTTTGTCTCTTTAAATTCAAAAAAAAGAAAAAAAGAAAATTAAAAGTTTGCATTCATTTAGCATACGAAAGTGAAATTACATTTGCATTACGAATTTTCATGTTTGAGAAATTGGAAAGCAAATTTTAAATCTTTCATTAGTAGTATCTATGCATCGTGAGATTAGTGTATTGATGCATTGTGTTTCTTAGTGTTTGCATTCGCTTGTCTTGGTTTTCTTGGTTTGGGAATGATCTCTCTACCCTCCTGTAGGTAGGTGTTCATTGAAGTAAAAGGATATTTCACTCATTCTAGCTGCATCCTAGGTTTTGTTGTATACATACGATAAGACCTGAAAAACTGAAACATAATTCAAGATCAACTCTAAAATGAACTGAATGAACTTAACAACACATTGGAACATAACACACACTATTTAGAGGTCTAGGCTAGAGGCGTGCTCCAACGTCGTTAAACCTAGTCACTATTGTTTTCAGTCAAGGTTGGGTGATTCCTCCTTCAGCGACTCAATAACGGTCTAGTATGGAATTGTGCTCCCATGTACCATCGAGTATATGTTGGGAGACCCCACTAGGTTATCATCCTATATCCTTAGGAAGCCATGTTTTCTGCCTTGCAAACTGTAACACACCGAACACAACATTCAGGAAGATTGACTGTTGTATGGAAAGTCCTTGGTTTTCATATGATCGCTAAGGTGTGTATGCAGTTTTACGAGTTGTTTGGTAAACCTTTTGCCTATTTCTCTAGAGTAGTCACTTTCATTCCTTTTCAGACTCCTTAAAAAAAAAGGTCCATCTAAGCACTTGTCCTTTCAGGTTCATTAAACCTTGAAAGAGATAGAGTCACCTTTTCATCCTTTTCTCAACTCTTGAAACATGAAAAGGTCAAGTTTTGTTCCTGGGTCATAAAATTTACTGTCCACGAAATATTCTTGGTAACTGTTCGAGTTCTTGGTTGTGATAAGAGTGTTTTTCAGGCTCGTTCCCGATGGCCACAGTCCCCGAGTCCACATATCAAGGTCTTCCCCCAGATGGGAACCCTGGTCCGTTTCCTTCTTTTGGAAATGTCGGTGCTCCAAATATGGCAATGTTGTCTTTGCCTAGGCTAGCCATCGGTTTGCCCGTTTGGTTGTTTTCAACCTCAGTGGTCCCAAGCGTCATGACTCCTTTTCCACCGTCTCCTTCGTCTTAACCATGACATGTTGATTCCAAGGCTGAGCCTGTGCCTTCTTCCCCTGTTTCTTCCTCCTCTCCTCCTTCGCCTGGTGAAAATTTCACATCTAGTATCCATGAGACTAAGAAGGAGAAGAAGAAGATGAAGAAGAAGAAGAAGTCTGATAAACGTGAGACCACCTATGTAGCTACTGCTCCAAGTACATCTCAGGTCGGACCACCTTCTGCTCCTCCGTGGAAGGTTAAGTTTCCTTGTAAATTGTGCAAGAGTGACCATCTTCTTTGTGATTGTCCTGGAATTCCTAGGATCTTATAAGTATGGTCTCACGATCCGGCTTGTCCCTCATTGTCCTTTGAAGCTCATGGCGATGCTACCCTATCAACTGGAAATGGTAAGAAGAGAGGGAAGATTCGATTCTCCTGTAGACTATGTGAAGGCAACCATACCGTTCACCTTTGTCTGCTCATGGATAAAGCTTCTGCCATTTTGGAAATTCTTACTGCTTCTTCACCCCAACTTCCCATTGGTTATCAGAGGATCTCTTCAGACCCTCTCCCTGTCAACCAAGAGATTGACTTAGATTCTTCTCTTTTTCATCCTCCTCTTTCCGAACCTGGCTGTGCTAAGCTTGTTCCAGACCAACCATTGGTCAGAGAGAGTGTCAACTTGGGTTCACCACCTGTTGATCACTCTGTTTTGGAAGAGCATCATGCTCATGTTCTTCTCGTCTCGTCAGATTCTCCTGAGTCCAAAAACAACCCTCCTATCCCCACTGATCATGAGAGTCTGTCTTCGATTCTTGTAGAGTAGGGGGGCAATCATATGATTCCCCCACCAAGTAGTTTGGTCGTTTCCTTCGACTGGAATTATTTGACTGCATTCCACCTTCCATCCTATGTGCCCTTCTAGATTACAGTACATGCCTATGATAAGGTAGTACCTGGCACTGTCTTCGATGAGGCTGCGCCAGTTAGTCTTATGCCTTCCACTACTTGGCAAGCTTTGGGCTCCCCACAACTTGTGCCAGTCACGCAGAATCTGTTGGCATTTGACGGAGGAACCAGTCAACCTTTAAGAATCCTCCCGAAGCTTCTTATTACTTTGGGGGGAAAAATCGTCTATACAGACATCATGGTTGTCCAAAGTGCTTTAGATTTCAGTCTTCTCCTTGGCCATAACTATGTTTATGCCATGGGGGCCCTCGTCTCTTCACTTTTCTATGTGGGTTTTTTTCCACAAGATGGAAGAATGGTGACCATCGATCAATTATCGTTCTTTAGTCCCCCGATGCCTCCTGTGCAGCTGTCATCTCCTATCGGTTCTTATCCGCAGGCAGTACCTTCTTTGCCATAGGTCAATTATGTGGCTACCTATTCCATCTCCGCCTTTGCCGATGATCATGCAGATGGTCTCGTACATCATGTATTGGGGGCATTGGAACCCGATCTATCATTAGTGCCCCATGACATGTATTCCTCCCAGAGTGCATCCCTTCCATCCCGCGGAGACCTCTTGGGAGCCATGTTCTCATATGCCAATGAACCATGGAGTGACGAGGATAGTTTGTTCCTATCTCAACCTCATTGAAAAATGAAATTGGGTGTCTTGAGGAAATTTCTTGATCTTGTGTCAACCTCATTAAAAAATGAAACAAGGGTTATGAGGATAGTTCTTTTACTATGTCAACCTCATTAAAAAATGAAACAACTCCCTTTCCAAATCGAGTCTTTGCTTAAGCTCTCGTAAAATCCAAGTCGAGTCTTTCCAAGATCCTCGAAAGTGAACCTTCATTCCATCCACCTTGTTGAATGCAATGAATCTTGGGGGGCATGTACCTCGATTTGCGTCATTATGCTGGGGGCATGAGAAGTTATAACAAGCATAGTTTTTTCGTTTCAAGCTTGTGTAAAAATGAAACCGAATCTAAGTAGAGTTCTCCATGGTTCAAGCTTGTGTAAAAAATGAACCCATACTTGATTTACATCTTGTGATTGTCGTTTATCTGCTAAATTATGCTAGATGAGCCTTGGTTGTTTCATTCCATTGCCACCATCTCTTTGGCCGATCATATGCTTTCACTTGGTTGTTTTTCCTTTCCTGAGGAACCGCAACGATGAGTGGTTTTATTAGCCAACCTCTTGACCATTACATATTTTGAGTAGTTCCACCATTGCCGGAACCAGTCGCTACCCTTTATACCACTCGTTCCTCTAGGACGAGTCTCCTTTAAGCTCTTTTTTGACTCATAAAATATGAAAAGATTGCCGAGTATTTTTTCCTTTTTGACTAATTAAATGAAATGAGAAGCAATCTGCTTTAAGCTCTTTTCTGACTATATAAACCTGAAAAGATTGCCGAGCTTTTGTCGTTTCAGGCTCGTTATTGGTTACGAAACGAAGTGGTTTCGATCACTTTTCTACTTTTTTGGGTCGAGGTCACTAATTACGAAAAGTACTCCTTGATCGTAATGATCAAGCGGTTCTTTCGAGTATTGTTTTATACTTTTTCGGGCTCGAGAGACACAAATCTAAGAAAAAAGACCCCCCTAGAGCTTTCTTTTCTGTGTCTTTTTCAAACTCCCTAAACATGAAAAAGACTCCGAGTTTTACCTATGTCGGACTCATTAAACCCTGATGACATTGGACTCGTCACCATGACGAGGCTCAAGATTCTCCTCCCTAGGGTTTGTTAAACTATTACTAGGTTGGATTCGACTGAAGGTCGAACTTATATTACAAGCACATGCTATCCCCTTCAAGCTTGTTTTAAAAAATAATTGGGGTGCTCGCTATTAATGGTGGGGGAAAATTTGGAAATCATCATTAATTTCCTATGGCAGCTAGTCACTCTTAAACATCGACACTTTCACTTCTTGTCGGGTTGGGATATCCATATATCATCATTTGGCCTTCCATGGGTTTGGGTTGTCATTGAGCCTCATTCCATCTGATCCATGCTGTCTCCATCAAGCCTCTGATCCCTTGGTACCTGAATGCTGCCACTCTCTGAAGTTGTGTCACCGACATGTTCAAGAGTATAATCCTTCTGTAGTTTACATCCTTACCTCCTCCTCTGATACTCTGTTTCGCCATCTACCACTTGTTCCTTATTTCATGTCGTTGATGGGGGAAACATTATGGCCCTCCTATGATGGATCGTCTCCTGTCGACATCAGCTCATTATCAAGGAGATTGATCAAGAGATCCCCTTTGGTACCTTGGAGCTTGTATGCTTCAATGGCAAGTTCGTTGCACTTGACGATCTACTTTCATCATTGGTCGTCAATCAGGTGATTCCACGAGTGTTCGACTTCAACTCATTTTTCACACTTCATGGATTGCACTAGACAGTACCTTGAGAACCATTGGCATTATTGGTGGTTTCTCTCATGCTTGTTAACAATTTTCATCATCGACTGATAATCAAGTGACTTTCTATCATGCTCGATCTTCAGCACATCTGTTCGCATGCTAGAATTTGTACTATGGTCGGTTGGGTTTCAAGACCCCGAACTCAGATTATAGATGTTCGGGCTGCGTGGATTGGTTCGTGATTACATGACTCTTTGATGGATGGCTATGACCATACGTTTGTCATTATCATGGTCTTATTAGTTGGATGGCTTCATCCATACCATAGACCTAGTTTGTATGTCTTTTGGATGGCTGTGTCCATGCCTAGACTACATATATTTCATTATCAGAGATATTAGTTGTACTTGCACCTGTAGGTTCTTCCAGATGGTGTTCTAGCTCAGAAAGTTTTGTAAATCATTTCCCCCCTCCCACTCTCTCAGGCTTCATACTTTAGGGGGCATCTATTACACAGTAATTTGTCACTACCTTCACTCCTAGTCCTTCTACTGTGTCATGTGTCCAAGTCAAACATGCTCATACTGAACAAATGCTCTCTTATGCTGCCAATTGACCCACTTTTCCTAATTTATTTGCCTCATCACGACTATGGACTTAATATACGTGTTGAATGAAGGTCGTAAATAGTCCAGCCACGCTTCCAGCATGGAAGTACATTTGTTTCCCATGACGGTCTGATTTCATGCCCCGTCGCGAGGCTATTTGCTATATTTAGTGATGGTCTGACTGGCTACATTACTTATTAGTGATGTCAGTGCTAAAGCTCTTTTATACACTCGCAATGATCTAGATTGGGCGAATTTTTTCCAACAATCATCCTTCTCGATGACTCCAGACCTAGTTGTCGGCATAGTTTGTGTCGCCCTTCGTTCTCTGGCATGGCAGTTCCATCAATTGTGCTACCTTCCTCAGGGATAAGCTCTCTCTTCCACCTTTCATGGGGACTCCTTCTCCTATTTAAACACTCACCTTTGCTATGATCAGCTAGTTGGTAAATTCTTGGATTGAGCAGTCTGTTAGTGCTTTTGAGTTTGATAGATAGCTGGTGTGGGTGTGACAAGTGTGAGAGTGTTGATAGCTTGTGGAAGGTTGTGAAGTGCCCTTGACTTTATGTAAAACTTACGAGTGAGGGAGAGACTTTGTATGTTGGGAGATCCATCTTCAAAGAATGAATGCTTGAAGAACATGCTGGATGGATTCCTTTAAGAAGGCTTGCGACGTCAAGACTTTGGTTGTAAGCTTGCTCTTATTTCATTATTAATATAATCAATGATGTTTTCCCATGTCTTGTATGTAATTAAATGGATAGCTCATGACTTATTGAATTTGTGAGTAAATAGATCATTGTTGCTTTCCGGTTACATGCTTTGTTTTATTCCCTTTGCATTGTTTCAAGTTGATCACTCATTAAGGAGAAGGAAGCGAAAGCTGGAGCAGTGCAATGGAACTCCATCAGCCACCGGTTGAGGTAGCCCTCCAACTATGACTGTTTAAGGAAATCTATTGTTGATCTGTCCTTTTTTTGTGACTAGACACACTCTAGGGCTAGAGGGGTTTCCTTTTTCCATAGAGGGAACACTTTCCTGCATCACACTTTCTCTTTGTTGCCCTAGAAAGTCTAGTCCTTTGCACCCCTTGACAACACTTGATCTAGTTTTTCTTGCCTTCTAGGAGCATGATATTTAATCTAATGTATCTCTATGATTTTAGATCCACAACATGTGATCTTTGGTCCTATATAATCCCTCTGAGTCTTCTTTCCATGCCATAGGTCTGACCCGATTTGGACTCTTCAAGAGAAAGTTATGCCCAATCTCTCACAATGCCATAATCATGGACTAGTTCAGTAGAGTGAACTTGTATGACGTGCCATGTGTAATTTTTTCCTCCTTTGGATTTGAAATTGATAGAAAAAAAACTATAGTCCATGTACTATCTTCCGCTTCTTACAAAATTCCAATCATCTTCTCAGAGAGAGAGTTATGACGATTTTCCCAAGGTCACTTATTTAAGATGAAATTCGGCAGCCTGTAAAAACCCTAACTTACACAGGTCATATCTCTGACAATATAGTGAAACAAGATCTCAAATTCAGTCATGACGTTCATCAGGATTGCAAATCAAATGGGTTTTAATTTTAGAATCTAAGACCTCGCAAAAATGTAGTTATAGCAAAAATTCCACGATCACTACATTTGGAGGATATATGAGATTTATTTTTATAAAGTTGAGAGGAGCTTCTATAGAGAATGTTGTATGAATTTTAGGAGCTTAAAAAATTATTAATTAATGACTATTCAATGACGAAAACCAATTATGAGTGCCATGCCACAACCCCATATGGTTTTAGCCCACTAACGGGGGTTACTAACTTCAAACATGAGTATCTCTGAAACCGTGAAGAATTACTTGGCGTGCCATATATCAACGGAAACATCTCGATGAGTCGAGTCTATCTAGAAGATCCTTGACTCAAAATAGAGTAAGTTGTCAAGACAAAATTTCCTTGCAAGTTCAGGGTAGACCCTAGTACTTCTTGGGTTGACATCAATGAAAACCTCAGATCATCTTTAGATCAACAATCTCCCCCTTTGGAATTGATGGCAACACAAGTACTCCCCCTATGATCAGGGTACCTCTTCCTACTGCCTTCTCTCCCCATTTGACATCAATGGCAAAGGGTAACTCCCCCCAACACACAATCATCCTGCGAACCTGTACAGACTTCCAATCCCCCTTTATTTCCTGAATAAGGAAAATCTAATGAGAACTTGGGAGAATCACAAGCTTCTGGGGAAGATATTCAAATGCTTCACAAGGTAAAGGTTTAGTGAAGATATCAATGATTTGTTCTTTTGTACCAATATATTCAAGTTTGATATTATTTTCAGGGACCCACTCTCTAATGAAGTGATGTTTAATTGGAATGTGCTTCTTTTTGGAATGCATCGCAAGATTCTTGGAGATACTGATGGCGCTGGTGTTATAAAAAAACATGGGAATAGGCTCATCAAACTAGACCTGAAGATCTTGAAAAGTTTTCTTCATCCATAGAACTTGAGTACAACAAGCTGTTGCCGCGATATATTCTACTTCTACTGTGGATAACGAAATTGAAGATTGCTTTTTACTTAACCATGGAACAAGACAAGCACCTAGATAGAATGTTGCCCCGCTGGTACTTTTACGATCATCAACACTTCCTGCCCAATCTGCATCTGTATAAGCTTGGATAACCGGATCATTTCCTTTGGGATACCATAGACCATATTGCGTTGTGCCCTTATGATATCGAGGAATTCTTTTGGTGATAATAATATGAGATTCTTTTGGTGCTGCTTGGAATCTTGCTACTTGTCCAACTTCCTGCATTGCATCAGGCCAGGAGGCTATCACATATAGAATACTACCAATCATGGATCTATACAATCTTTGGTCCAAATCCTTTGACTAATATTCTAAGCTTAACTTGCAACCTATTATCAAGGGGCTAAGGACTAGCTTGCAATCTTCCATCCAAAATTTTGAGCATTTCCTTGATGTACTTGGTTTGATATATGAATATTCCTTTATCATGCTAAGAAATCTAAAGCCCCAAAAAGTATGTTAGCTCGCCAAGCATAGACATTTCAAACTCACTTTGCATTTTTGTGGCAAAGCCTTTACTTAATTTGTCATCATTGCTTCCAAATATTATATCATCCACATATACTAGATAATCATTAGGTTATCTTGATCCACTTTTACATAGAGATTTATGTCAGTGCTTCCTTTCTTGAATCCTTGTTGATGTAGATACAGATCAAGACGATCATACCAAGCCCTAGGAGCTTTCTTGAGACCATATAGTGCCTCCTTTAATATTGATTTTTCTTGAGCAAGCATAAGCGAGAAACATCCCGATAGCTTCCATTTTGGAAACGAAAGCAAATGTTTCTTCAAAATAGATTACTTCAATCTATGCATATCCTTTGCAAACTAATCTTGCCTTGTTCTTGGTAACCTGTAATCCTTCAACTATTTTTTTCCCTCTGAACCTGTAATGAAGTTGCCATCTTGTTCAAACTACCTTCCTATTAATCATAGACTTGTTCCATATACTGTTGCATAGACTCCTCCTCTACAAACTTTAAGGAGTCAACAAGCCATATTGTTCAAAATAGTGAGTCACCTAACAAGCCATCTTGACTTGAGTCATTATATGAAGCAACTGCTAATTACTCATGACCTTTTGCTTTTACAAATCCTGAAAGAATAACTTCTAAAACCTTGTTATTTGCTTTGTCTTCTTATACGTATTTCCTTTTCCAAACCTTCTTATTCCTGAAATCTTGATCCATGTGCCCATAGTTATGACACTTGAAGCATTCAATGCTATCCATAAGTGATTCCATCTAATATCTACAACCCCAAGCGCTATGGCCATAGTTATGGAATTTGAAACATTCAATGTTTGGCCCATCTAGCACATATCCTCTTATGGAAAAACCATCATGGAACTGGTCTCGTGATCCTAAAAACTTGCTTCTAGGGTTTTGAGGATAATGATTGAACCTGTCAAAAACTTGACAATCCCTAGCCATATGTCCATAGTTAGCACATAAAAAACAATAACCATTAAATAAACGAACATACCTAGAATATTTTTCATTCTTCTTTGGAGGCGGTGTTGTAGTTTGTTGTGGTTCTTTTTTCTTGATTGTTTTTGTCTTGTTCTTTGGAATTGAAACATTCTTCTTTGGCTTTTCACTTTGATCAACTTCCTTCTTAGAATCATCCTACGAAGATGTGGAGATTGTACCTTCATCAACCAGATCTTTACCATATTTGATTGCCTTCATTTTTGTTTCTTCATCTTTGTAATTGAGGCTAGTTATTTTGTTGTAAGATCGTTGATTGTTGATGAGTTATTACAACACCATTGAGCTGTTGGCATAGTTTTGGAAAATGTTTCCCTTCTTCACTTCCTTACATAGCGAGACTGCTTCGGCTTCTAATGCTTCCCTTTCTCAGTTGCTTTCTTCCAACTTCTTTTGAAGCGACTCTTCAATACATATGTGTTCTTCAACTTCAATTTTGAGACCTTGAACTTGTTCTTCAAGAGTATTGGAATGGATCTTCTCAACCTTGATTGCCTCCTTAGAAAATTCTTCTATGGTCAACCCTTATTCTTCCTTGTTTGATACCTCTTGTTTATTGTGCTTGGACATAAACAATACTCTCTCATTGGCTTCTTCTCCACTGTCATTGTCGTCATCGGATGATGAGCTATCTTATTTTTCTTCACACTTGTAGGTGCAAGTCTTTTCCTTTGAAGGTCGTTTTTCCTTATTGGTTTTCTTAGATGTAGGGAACACAGTTTCTAGATGTGAAGTACCCTTTTCTTCATCAAGTCCCATTTCATATGCTATGAGAACTCCATGTAATTCCTCTTTGCTTAGTTTGACCAAATTTTCATTGTATTCTAAGACTGATACCTTTAGGTTGAATATTCTTGGTAACATTCTAAGAATCTTTTGTATAATAGTCTTCTCATCAACATGCTCTCCCAATCCTTCAAGAGTGTTGGTTATTTCATCAACATGTTGCAATTGTGCAACACAGTTTTCATATTCTTTCATTCTGAGTTGCTCAATTTTTTCTCTGTAGATTTGAAGCTTTGGTTCTTTGACATTTGAGTCACTTGCATATATATTCTCAAGTTTGTCCCATACATTTTTAGCAGTTTTACAACCCAATACCTTATGATAAGTAGATTCAATAAGTCCACTGATAATAATATTATTTGATTTTGCATCATTTACCAAATTATTCTTACCTTGTTCATCCGTGTTTGGTGTAAAGCAATTTTGAACAGTGTCCCATACTTCATAACCTTGTGCAAAGAGAGACACCTCCATTCTTCCTTTCCAGAGTGCATAACTATTTTCATTGAATAGAGGTACACCATTCTTGGTATGCTCCATGATATCCTTCTAGTTGTTAAACTGATATTGAAGGAACCAAGCTCTGATACTAATTGTTGGAAAATAGTGGGTGGGGAGGGGGGGGTTGATTAGTATTTCCTTAGAGAATTTAGCACTTTAAATCTTTTCACAGCATTATTTAATCTTCAATTATCATTATTGTTTATGCAGTAACAAAATTGAATAAAATAACACAGGAGGCACAAAAAATTTAGGTGGAAAACCCCCTCTAGGTTAAAACCACCAAATGCTTTTCTAATAATTCTTTAATCTTCAGCTCCAATTGAAAAGAAAGCTCCAACTTCCTAGAATCTAGAAAAGCATTATTCTCCAGCTCCCACTAGATGGACGCTCCAACACCCAAGATTCTTCAGTAGTCAAATGAACGGATGCCCCAACACCCAATGAGCTACAACTCACCCTAGCACCACTCTACCACCTTGAAGTTTTCACAGGATTGAACCTGTTGGTGACTTCATGCACCAGCCTAGAACCACCCTACCACCCTCTAGAATAATAAAAAAAGAATGGATTCCCTTACCAGGGAAAATGGTCCACTTTACAATGATATAGAATGATGTAGAAGAAGACAACGCACTAGACCATAACCACAACTATGACACAACCACTAATGATGATCCTAGACCTCTCGACACTCCCTCTTCAACTCTTGGCAGATAAACACCTGTAAAACTTTTACAAAGATGCTTTTACGATGACTCTGTACAATGATACATTTACAATGTATGTATACAGTGCTGCCCACTTGAAGACTTCATGTGGTCAAGTTCTTGTTGTTGTTCTACACTTTGATTGCTGCTCTTATCATGCTACCCTTTCTCATTATTCAGAACATTAGATTATGCATTGAGTCTTATCTTGATGAACATATAATACCTACAAAAAGTCTTAAAGGAAATACCCATGACATGATAATAGAAAAACTTACATCATCCCGTAGAGCATATGTCAGTGCTAAACAAAAACAGCAAATTAGAATACAAAGAACCTAATGCAATTAAGAGATGAAAATGCAGATACAAGAGATACTTACTTGTAGCTTACCTCTGCTGCATCATTTTGTTATACATTTCTCTTTGCTGCCCTAGAAAGTATGGTCCTTTGCACCCCGTAACAACACGATCTAGTTTTTCCTACCTTCTAGGAGCACAATATTTAATCTGATTTATCTTTGTGATTTTAGATCCCCAACATGTGATTTTTGGTCTTGTAGAATCCCTCTGAGTCTTCTTTCCAATGCCATAGGTCTAACCCAATTTGGACTCTTCAAGGCAAAGTTATGCCCAATCTCGCAAAATCACCTAATTATGGACTAATTCGGTAGAGCGAACTTGTATGACATGCCACATGTCACTGTTTCCTCCTTTGCATCTGAAATTGATACACAGAAAACTATAGTCCTTTCACTATCCGCTACTTTTTATAGAATTCCAATCCTCTTCTCACAGAGAGAGTTATGACAATTTTCCCAAGGTCACTTCTTTGAGATGAAATTCGGTAGCCTGCAAAAACCTTAACTTCCACATATCATATCTCCAAAAATATAGCGAACAAAGATCTTAAATTTGGTCACAACATTCATCAGGATTTCAAATCAAATGGGTTGTAATTTCAGAATCTACAACTTTGTAGAAATGAAGATATAGTGAAAATTTCATGATCACTACATTTGGAGGATATATGAGATTTATTTTTATAGAGTTGAGAGGGGCTTCTATAGAGAATATTGGATGAGTTTTAGGAGCTTAAAAACTGATTAATTAATGAATATTCAATTACGAAAACCAATTATGAGTGTCATGCCAAAACCCCATAGGGTGTTAGCCCACTAACTAGGGTTACTAACTTCAAAGATGAATATCTCTCAAACCGTGAAGAATTTCTTGGCATGCCATATATGAACGAAAACATCTCGATGATTAGAATCTATCTAGAAGATCCTTGACTCAAAATAGAGTAAGGTTTAAAGTCAAAATTCCCTTGCAAGATCAAGGTAGCCCCTGGTGCTGCTTGGCTGACATCAATGACAATCTCAGATCATATTTTGATCAACAACAAATCCTCCTATGATGCGGTCGAGCCAATGGTCGACAACGCACACGATCTTATCTTCAAAAGATTCCAATCTCCTTACTAACTTCTGTGTGCAAACAATTGGATTTTCAAGCCTCCACCTTCCTTGGCCATCTGCCAACTTTACGATCCACTCATATAACTCAACTGAGAAGGAACAAAAAAATATTTCGTGTATTTCTGCGTACAGGTATTTGTCCAACCATTGTTCTTTCGTAAATCATGGATTCTTGTTTTCTTGCACTGCAAATTCATGGATCTTTCTATCCAACCAGTTTTTGATCTCTTTCTTATTTGGATTCCAATGATATGACATCACACATCTCATTATGCAGATCCAGTCCTGGGAACAGAATCATTTGTTGGCTTGATGGGCCTTGACCCGGGTTCAACGTTAGGCAGCCAAGAAAATCCCTACACTACTGGCCCTTTCGGCATCAATCCGCGGAGCACAAACCGAAGTCTCACTCGAAAAAATACGGTGGGGAACGTAAGAACCAAGTTTTTGCACCCTGAGATGTTTGTGATGTCAGTTTTCTTTCTTAATCCCTACCTTCGCGTAGATCGATAAGGGCTTATCAATGTTTTTCCTCTTCCTCCTTTTAGGACCTCCACAAGGGTATCTGATTGTCCTTTGCACAACCTTAAACAATTATTCAGGCATTTACGCAACCTTGTGACCATGTTACTATCCCGTTCCCTAATTAACTTAGTGGTTAATCAATCTTTATCATGAAATTAAGATTACCCTCGCATAAACATACATTATTACTTGCACTCAAATAATAGATAGAAATAGATACATTCGCACTTCAATTGACATTATAATGTAAACCCAGAACTTAACATATCATAATTGGATGCAATGATAAGAGGCAAAACATACAATGATTCTAGAATAATTATCTTTATTTATGATTCAAGTTCCCAGTACAGACTCTATCCACCCTGTGCACATAGATACAGGGGTCTGCGCACTCAGCTCTGGACTTCCACCCTAGGCCTCTACGCACTCAACTGCATAGATTTTTCCTATGCTAAGACTATTCCTCTTAGCTCTCCCAAAACTTCCCAATGACTCCTCCCCCCACTTACTTACTTTCCTCCATTTTTATGCAATTCCATGGTCCGTGGACCATGGGCAGATCTCAAAGCCGACACAACTTATCTAAACCAAGGGTGGAAAACCCTTTTAACTTTAGATATCTTCACACTCCGTGACCATAGAATGCGGAGACTTTACATTTCTTTATAAAAAATTCGGGTCTTTTGCCCTAAAACTTGGGTGTTTAACCCAAAATTGACCCCTAGGGGACACATTCTGAACAATGGGCTTTGGAGAAGGAGAACTCCTGTAATTTAGATTCAAATGAGGAGCTTGAGCACTGGTAGAACAAATTGCATGAGGTATCGTCACTACGATGCAGCAATCTCACTAAGTCACCGATGTATATTCACTAAGGTAAGCAACTTACCTTATTATGATGGTTTCGAGGATGTCAATTTATTTTTGGATAAATTTGAAAGGGATGTACTGGAGGAACATTGGTTCTAGTAATTAGACATCGCGTTGAGAGCTATGCCTTCCAGATGGTGGGGCACACATAAGAACAACTTTGTAGACTGGAAGGAATATCGACAGATGATGAAACTGTGGTTTGGGTATGGAAATACCTGAACTACAGAGAAGTATACAAGAAAGAATGATCCACACGAGAATCTAGTTCAATGGATGAAGGCATGGGGATAGGAACCACACCCATAATGGGTTCATATATTTTTCCACACTTTGGATACTATTCCAATGAATTGGTATCTAGAAACAAAGCTGTGACATGGAATTGTAGAATGGGATGCTCTAAAGAAAATTTTTCTATTAACATTGAATTTTGAGGATGGATTTGAGTGTATTGAAGAAGCATTACAAGAGATCAAAGATGCAATATTCAGAATGAACAAAGAGCCTGTTGCATGAGTATAATCAGAGTTGAGCATGCAACTATGCCACGCTCTAAAATGCTACAATGTGACCACAGAGGAAGGTGAGGAATATCCTAGGAACATCAGTATTCCTAAGTCAAAAGGATAGCCCGAAGTCACGGGGCCTAAGGTAGAAGTCCTTGACATCTCAAAGCCCTTGAAAACTAGGAAGGTGAATATTTGATGGGATGTGCAACCAAAGTTCACAAATATAGGTGATTACTAGGATGAGGACATAGTGGAAAAAATCATGGAGTTATTACGAGAGTATTGGGACTTGTTTCCCACAAATTTCTTTGATATGAAAGGGATAGTAGGTGATCTAGGTGTCATGAAGATCACTCTGAAGCTAGATGCGAATCCAGTGAAGCAACACCCATACTGGTTGAATCCTAAGTACAAGGAAAAAGTGTGCGAAGAATTAGATAAGGTGCTTGCATCTGGGATTATTGAGCATGTTTAGGAATCAAACTAAGTTAGCCCTATGGTGGTTCAAGAAAAGAAGAAGAATGGAAAAATTTGGATCCACCTAGACTTAAGAAAGTTGAATGATGCTTTTGTCCATGATCCATTCCCTACGTCATTCATAGATGAGGTATTATAAAACATTGGAGGTCATGAAGCCTATTCGTTTACTGATGGGTTCTCAGGGTATCATCAAATCAAAATCATGCTAGAGGATCAGAGTAAGACTACCTTCGCTACCGAATGGGGATGTTTCCAGTATACAGTCATGCCTTTTGGACTTAAGAATGCCCCTGCAATCTTTTCTAGGGTGGTAGTCGCAACTTTCAAAGAGTTTAGTCATAAGTTTTTGGAGGTGTACTTTGATGATTGGATAGTATTTAGATTAGTAATGAAGCATTTTGCAAGTTTGTGCCTCATGCTGGATACTTGTTGAAAGTATCAGATATCCCTCAATCTGAAGAAGTGCATGTTCTGCATACCTTACGGGATACTCTTGGGTCATGTGTTCTGTAAGCAGGGGTTGATGGTAGACCCTGCCAAAATTATAGTGATTATTAATTTGGAGCATCCAAAGAATGTCAAATAGCTACGCACGACATTGGGCCATGCAGGATATTATAGGGATTTTATCAAAGCATATTCGTAGATCACTGCCCATGGAGAGATTACTGAAGAAAGATGCAATGTTTTGCTGGGATGATTATTGCCAGAAGAGTTTGGATGTATTGAAGGAAAAAATGTTCATGTCACCTATTATAGTGTTCCCTGGCTGGAATAAGGAATTCCACATGCATGCAGATGCACCCTGCATAGCATTAGTAGCTGTGCTAACCCAACTAGGTGCAAGTGATATTGACCACCCGATAGCATTTGTGAGTAGGAAGTTGTCGAAGGTAGAGAATAATTATTCAACTACGGAGCGCGAAGGATTGGCAATGGTGTATGTGGTCCAAAAGTTCAGGCACTATTTGTTGGGTGCACACTTCATAATGTATATGTTGGGCATGGAATCCTCCCACATCATGTTTTGGGGCTCAAAGCCTAAGCTTTGGTCAAATAATGTTGTAATACTCCGCGAATTGTGGGTGGGAAGTGGGAAATGTATGTTGAGTCATAGGGTTGTCTACCCTATGTTTTGTAATGTAATGTCAGCCTACCCATGGTTCGCGGACCATGGGATTGTATAAATAGAGCAAGGCTCTAAGTTGTAAAGATAATTAGAGAGGAGAAGAAAAGGAATGGAGTCTAGAAGATAGAGAGCATAGAGGAAAGGTCTAAGTGTCTTGGGTCATAGTAGCAGGAAGAGGCTCTGCAGCTAAGTGCACATAGGCCTAGTATAGTCCACAGCTGAGTGCATGAACCCCTACAACTGAGTGCATAGGGTGGAGTTGAGTCTGTAACCCAAGAAGAAGAATAATAAAGAGAAGTTTGATTCCAAATACCATGTATCTACTTTTATATTACTTTCTATGCATTCATAGTATTTTGTCTATTGCACACACTTATATGAATACTGATCACTATTAAGTATAATTGGGCTCATACAGATAAGTTAAGTAATCAGATAATATTGGGTTAATAGTAAGGAACTTGGGTAATAACACGAATCATGCCTCAAGCAGGGCTGTGCGAAGGCAGCATTGTAGGCTGCGAGGGACCTGTTAGGTTCCTATACCAATAGGTTTCATTTTTCATGATGGACTGGAGAAGTGCCAAATATGTTCATCCTTTCCATGCTGCAAAGGTTTCCATATTTTGAATACAAAAAAAGAAAATTAAAAAATGAAAAGAGGGTATGCCCTAAAAGAAAAATCAAAGGGCAAGAAGAAGGAAATGGTCAAGAGAAAAATGAAAGAAATGAACCCCAAACAAAAGACTAGGAAAGTGTGCTAGTTCAAATGCCACTACTGTTCCATTTTTGAAGAATTTCACTATGTACAGTTGCTTGACTCTTATCATGGTTCATGAATGGCCAAACAACTTAATCTTGGCGAAGTTCATATTTGCATTTACTTGTCTTAGAATAAAGAATAAAGGTCTATCCGAACAGTTCAAGCTTGGCAGATGAGTAGATAGGTAAAGAAGCAAAGGAGCCCAACTATTTAATCTAGGCCCTTGGAAGAGATAAGGGTAGATTAAGATAGGATGGCAGCTAAAAGAAAAGAAGAGAATCAGGGTTTGCTAGTTCAAATGCACCCAAGGAGAATGAAGAAAAAATGTTAGGAATAAGAGGATGGGTAAGTAATTTTGATGTTGCAAAAGCAGGTTTATGAGCGATTTTTTCCTTTGATTATGTTTTAACGCATGGATATCATAAAGTGCTATGGCAAGGTGGTCACAAAACAAATGGAGCATGACAAATTTCCCTCCTCATTTTTCCAAGAACACTTACTAACATCCCCTCAAGGACATTGAGATCTGCTCAGTGCTCCTACTTCATTTCATTTTATGAGAAAGACTAAAGTGAAACTTTGTTTCACTTAGGCGAAGGAAGCCACATTTCTTGTGTAAAAGTGTTTCTCTTCCATTGTGCTAAGCTTCCCAGAATTCATGGCCTATATCCCTTTTATTCCCTAAGCCTAAGTTTCACCTTTTACTTAGTGCTTTTTATTTTTGAATATATTCCTCATATTAACCTATTAACACTATTATATAGCTCCTACATAATATTTCCCCTCCCATACTATGTAAACATACATAAAAACCCTGAAATTCTTTAATATCCCGCCCCGGGCTTAATTAAAGCCATATGTTAATGTTTTAGGGGGTCCAGGGTTTATCTGAAACCTTGTGGACAACCCTTCACTGCGCGCACATATACATTGGGATTTATTCAACGTTTGGTTGAATAAATAACCACGCCTGAACATTTAACCAAAGTTTCAATACACTACCTGAACATTACAAAACGTTAAAAATTATGGTGGGCCACCACACCGTAGCCTCCATCATATCCCACTTGCCGTCAACCGTTTGATCATCGCCCATATATCTGACGACTCACATGCATATAGGAACCCCTCCGATCAAAAATTGATAGCATCCGGGGGATGAGCAGTATTGCTGCCATACAGAAGACAAGTGTCAACTTCCTGGCATGATCGGAGCCCCCCCCCCCCCCCCCCCCCCTCCAATACCACCCTGGTCCAAAGGCGGTGCGGGGAATATTGCTTACTGCCCCGTTGCCTCCCTGCTGACATCACACCCACGTCAGCGCCATGTCATGCTTATAGCACCACCTCACTGCTGCCGTGTCACCGCCACGTCACCCTGCTATGCGACAAGCCTTTACGTCATGCTGATGTCACCCAACCAAAGCGCGTTGAAACCCGCCAAAATCGAATTTTTTGTTAAAAAGGCATGAAACATCATTTTCTGTTCATCTCTATTATGTGTTCTCTATGCGACCTCTGCATGCCCATTCACGTCCAATAGTAATTGTTCAACCACGTAGTCCGCTTTCAAGCCAAAAAATTCAGCAAATTGGTCGTCCAGCTCAATCCGCCACCTGCATTTCTCACAGGAAGTCCATTAAAGCAGGGATTTACCTACATTTGTTCCCAAACCCTGTCTTTTCCAGTTTCTTCTCCTAAGTCTCTAAAAAATGCCGAAATTTGAGTTAAAATCGTCAAAATACCTGCAAAATTTCACACTGTAACTACTGTTGTTGCCAGTTTTTCCAAGAAATCCCACAAACTCCGTCTCCCCATGTAAATTCCACCCACTGAGCTAAATACAAACCAATTTCATTGTGTAATTCCCGCAGAAATGTCCATTGAGTTGTGGTTTTGCCTATTTTGCCCACATAAACCCAAATTATAGTTTCAAAATCACAGGCAATTGAATAATGGAGGCTCCAGTGGCCCTGAATGTTACTCCTCTCAATGCACCCCACAAGGAATTGGAATGGCTGCCTTTGGCCGATCGCGATTTTCAAATCCAAGACTTAGTTGGTGATAACAACCATCTACAAGCATTCTGTGAACTCAGGAACAATCACATAAACAAAAATGATTTCTATGGGATATGGGAATCAAATTTACCCATGTACTACCTCCCCTCTGTCAATGTTTTCCCTGAGATAATTCACCTCTGCTGTGAAAACTATGAACCAACCCAAAGGGTAGTCAAAACTCCATCTAGAACTACCATCTTTCATATAACTCCTGAGTCCATAAATCAAATGCTAAACTTCAAACCAACTCAGCCTCTGGTTCCTCTTACTATGAAATTCTTGCTTGATAAGGGCCCCAAGTTGTCCAGTTCAGAGATAGCTCGAATTGCCCAAACATTTATGAGATCAGATCGCCAGCTTACAGAGCCACCTCCTTTTCACCATGCATGGTTCAATGAAGTAGGTAAATTACTTTTTGATATGATATCTTATATTTTGGGGTTCAAGACAAGTGAATATGTTGATAGACTGTGTTAGTTTTATTGTCCATATTCACTCCAGGGTAGCCCCCTGCTGTCCAATACAACTATGCTAAATTCATTGCCAATAAGATCCATGACTAGCTCTTGAATCTAGATAGGGAAGGAGTCTTTAAGTATACCTCTTACATATACCATCTGCTCCTGTATTATCAGCCAGACAGTTTCCAATTTCCCATTAAAAAATTGGATTCTAAAGGAGAAAAGAGGTCTGTGATTTTTTGGACCTCAGTCTTTCATGAAGTCCACAACTCTCCTTACTCTTACTGTGAATTTATTGACATGTTTATATATTCAACCTCTTCTCTACTAATGAGGGCTCCTCCTCCTAGATTATCTTATGATATGCAGAAAATTCTACAGCTCTCCAAAAGCTACAAAATAGGTGACTGGTACTTATACCAGAATCACACTGAGATCAGGATATATGGCTATGAGCTGTGCCCCTACAAGTTTCCAAAATATGTGCTAATGAGACTGTTTGCCTTAGAATATTTTAGGAAATTTATCAATTCATATTTGACTCATTTTCATAGCACCAAGAAAAAGGCTCAGCTGAAATTGAGAGACCAGTTAGGCCCCTATGTCATGAACAAGAAAGAAGGATGGCAAGATGCTGACAAGATATTGGGTGAAAAACTCAGATTAAAAAGAATCTTTTGGTGGCTACCCTATGACCCAAATGGCTTTATCAACGCAAGAAAAATAAAATATAGGCTTTCAGCCTATGAACATTGCAAGATCCTTGAAATAGAACAATTTGCCAACCGAGATGAGTGGGTAGAAGGCACACTAATTGAAAAACTCACTGAGGAAGAGAAAATGGAACAAACTATGAAAAATATTGAAAAGACTCTTGACCTAGATTCTTTTGGACAGGTGTCATTCAAAGTGCCACAACAAACTAGGGTAAGCACATCATCTGCTGGAACTTCACAGCAACCGGCCCAAGAAAGCACTACACCAACTGCTAGAACATCAAAGGGCAAAGAGGTGCTGGACTCAGAGCAGCACATGATGACAGATTCACCAACAACATCAAAGGAACAGGGTCAAGGGCAAGCCCCTTCAATGCAGACAAAGGCACCTGAAGTACCAACATTATAGACTCCTCTCAATGAGGAAAGAAGAAAGAAAAGGGACAGAGAAGAGACCACACCTGCAAGTGGATCAGCGGAGTAGGCAAAGGCCAAAAGGCAAAGAGTAGATCCTCTACCTGAAGAGGAAATTGTTGAAAAAATCACAGACAGTCCAAGAGAGGAGAGGGCAACCAGCCAACAGACATCCACCAGCTCTCACAAACAGGAAAATAGAGAGGCAGCATAATATGGAAGTTTCCTCCTCAAGGCCGCAAAGTAAGCAACATTCTGATATTAAAAGAACATTCATGGACATTAAGGCCAGAATGAGCCATTGAGACTACAACTTTGTGATCAATTTCTCAAAATGACACCCTCCAAACAGCAAAGACTAATGGCTGCATATGACATTACAGAGGAAAAAATGATCTTAAGTCATTTTAGACCTAAATTTCAGCAACCGCAGTCAAAAGCTGACTATATAAGAACAAATCTAGAGGTCCTTGCCAAATAAATACACCCAATGGACCATATTGAGTTGCACAAACAGACGGGTGAAATGGTTTACTCTACATTGGCAGATAAGACAATGTTGGCCCACAATTTGCAGGATTCATTAAGCAATACATCTGCCCAATTAGATTTGGAAAAAATATCTTCTTTAGCAAAAGGCAATAGAATAATGACCCTAGAAGAAATTATTATTGAGCTAGGACATGATCCCAAGGATTCCAAGGACATCAAAGCACTGATAAAGAAAAAGGAAGAAGATATTGCTGCACTTAGGAAGCAATTGAAGCTGCTTGTTACTATGCACCCACAAACTACAGAACTTGCACAAGAAAAGGTAGAAGAAGACATGATGGATTTGTTGATAAAGATGAATCAAAGGCTAACTAAAACGGAGCAAGAATTGGAGAAAGCATTACAAGCCAAGCAGGGAGAGTCAACCTCCCAACCACCTGAAATAGCTCCAACAGTTGCCACTGCCCCTCCCACAATTGTAGCACCAATCCCTCCCACTATCCCAACATCAACAATAGGTACCTCAGCTTCAGCAGCAGCAACAACAATAGTACCAGATACCAGCATGAGCATGGAAGAGATGATGAAGGCAATAATGGAGTTAGAACTCCAAATGGTAGAGCTAAAAGAAGCCAAAGAAAAACTAGCCAAGTTAGAGGTAAGCTATGATAAATCTAAAATAATTGTGGCAGAAAAAACAAGAGAGGTAAAGGCCTTGGAAAACAAGGTAAAAACCTTGGAGAAAAATCTTACTCTTCATAAACCTCTATCAGAAATCAAAACAATTTTGTGGACTAAAATTGGCCAATCCATCACTGATCAATGGAGATCATACATATTATCTATGAGAAAATTGAATTGATAGAAATGGCCCAAGTAGAGATTCAAAAGGCCAGAGCATCATTGGGAAACATGCTCGAACAGGCCAATAGACTAATTCATTTTTTGAATACTCATACCAAAGAACAACTAGCAGCTCTAGATATCAAGGACAGAACAGGTACCAATTTGAGGAATTTTATACAGAATCTGGAGAGAAAGTGTCAAGAAATGCAGATGGAAATAAATGCTTTTACAGAAAAGTTTACAGTGTTGCAGTAAAAGGGTCTACCCAGTTTGTTAACCAGCAATCAGAGACTGTTGACACATGAACAATATGCTCACAGGGTGAATACATATGTTGCAAATCAGATCACAACATCATCAAGCACCTCAGAAGACATATCACCTCCCTCTGGACAAAGCTTATATGACAAGTTGGAAAATCTATTCTATATTGAGCATGAAATAACACATCTTTTTGAAGTCCAGCCCAATTTCTACAGGTATACTGAAGCTGATGAAATATTAATAAAGCTACAAAGGCACTAGTTGCCAACAGACCAATGGTGGCAGAGCATGCTAGAGGTTTTACCAAGGTATTTTTAGTTCTATTTTTTATCATCTGCATTCAATCAAATTCAATGCATGTGCCACATATCATAAAAAATGAAAACAAGTCACGCCAAAACGCATTAAAGCGGAATCAGGCACAGATGAAAGGGCCAGGGCAGCAACTCAGCAAAGCTAATAAAAGAAAGACTATCAGCTGACTCACTGGGTGTAAAAGTCAAACGTATTTGATCAATTAAAGCGGCTAGCACAACACAATTACTTTTGCATTCATTTTTCCTTGTTTCCAATGGCATTTATTTCCTTGTAAAAGTAGATGGTTGAAGTTATTGCAGGATATTTTTTCCATAAGATATTTTGTAACTCTTTTTTGTATAAATACCTCCGCGTGAGATGTATTTGGGATTGGTGATATCTTCTCTGGACTACACTGTAACTCAAAAAGCTTATGAAATAAATGAGATGTTGGATTTCATTGTGATTGCACTGTCCGAAGTGGAATTGATGCATTGGGTCTCTGCTGCAGAATTCTTGAATCATTTACGGATCAATAAGTTTTCTAACCTGTGTTTTGTATTTTTTGTGTCTGCACACTTCATATATGTTCATAATCTTAGTAATGGAGAAAAATAATAGCCCAGAATTTGGTTAGACACACTCTGTGTTCAATCTCTATTATTACTTATGTTTTCTTCAGAGTTAGCATAAACAGGAATTCTTAGCTGCTCATATTTCCACTAATTCTTTCACTTTGAATATTGACAAGGAATTCTTTACTGCTCCTTAATAATATTCATGCATTTTCCCTCCGCCAACATAATGAAGGATTCTTAACTGCCCTTCACCCACTGGCTTTCATTCCATCTATTTCCAGATTATAAAATTGTTCCAAGATTGATTATCTTGCTCTGTAGTATTACCTTTTCCAAAGAAAACACACTCAGTAGTTCATCCTCACAGACTCCATTAGCCCAATGGAATAAACTATTCAGACTTCCATTCCAGTTCTGTCTAAGATCACCATCCAAAAATCAAAACAAACCCTTGTACATCATAAGCCTAAAATACCTCAAAAAAAAGCTAAACTTTAAAGAGAGAGCCCTCTTTGGATGCAGATTGGCTAGAATCTGTATCTAAAAGATTGGTCTGTGGTTACCTTGGCCATATCCCCTCCTTAGAATCTTCCTAGGGGACTACCTGAGTGATAACATCATTGGCGACTCTGCTAGGGAAAGAACAAAATTGTTCATATAGTCCCTTGTTTTTGAAGAATTTTCAAGAGGTTACATAGTTCCCATATTTTAAACCTGCTAGAAAATCATGTTATAAGTCATACTCTTCAAATATTCCAGAAAAAGATAAAAAAACATTCAGAAGCTGGCTCCAAAAAAGAAAGTTTGTTATATTAGATCAAATCCAGATCCAAATCCCCCACCTATCTTTGACAATCCTAACTTGATTCCTAAGAGCCTTGGAAAACCAAAGAATCAAAAGAGTTCTGCTGATTCAAATCCTGAAGCACCTCAGCAGAAACCTATCCAAACTCAACTTACTGCTGGAAAATCACAAGCCCTTTCTCCTATCACTGTAGCTTCTCCTAGTTCATCATTATTCCTCCAAACCATCTTTGCTACCCCCTCATCTACAACACATATTTCAACTGTTATCCCTCTCCTTCCAGCTGTAACATTTATCCCTATAAATATGGAAAATCGATATTCTCCCTTGCAATTACCTACAAATCCAGGGGCTATGCCTCAGGATTACCAAAAAAAAATCACCTATTTTGATGGTGCTGGTACCTACACAACACAGCGACATACAAAGAAAATGACAGACTATTTTGAAAATTATGAGATTGATGATGATGATGTCAGAATGAAAATTTTTGTCGAGAGCCTAACTGGTGATGTTACGACTTGGTTTAGGGCCCTCCCTGCAAATACCATTGCTAATCCAGTAGCCCTTTATCAAACTTTCTTGAATAGGTGGGAAAAGAAGAAAGACCCATTACACATACTATTAGAATATGAAAGTTTGAAAAGAGGCCCACAAGAAATTGTTCAAGATTATTGTGCCAGATTTAATAATGTGTACAATGCCATTCCTCAGAATCTTAGACCACCACCAGACTTGGCCTTGCTCAAATTCCCTGATGGATTTGACTTGGACATGGATCACCAGCTCAAGGAGAGATCTCCTCCAAGCTTAGAAGACATGCAGAGAATAGCTGTAAGTGTTGAAGCCAATTTGATTTCTAAAAGAAATCGGGCCAGAAATGAGAGAAGAACAACCTTTAAGGAGGAACCATCTGCCTTTGAACAGAAACTGGATGCCATTATTAAAGGTATGGATAGACTTGGGGATAGAGTTGAAACAATTGAGAGGAAATCATCATGGGATGGCCAACCAAGTAATGTTGGGAGAAATCCAAACTTTAGGAAAAATCAAAATCCTAATACTGGAAAAGCTGGTCCAGACCAAAGCATTAGGCCACCATTCCAAGAAAAATATCTGAAGCTTCGAACTCTAGTGAACCTATAGAATACCCTCAAATCAACTTAATGGGTCTCAAAAGTGAACAACAAATCTTCCTAACCCAAGATGATCAAGAGGTTCACAACTTTAATCAATTTCAAACCAAATCCGGAGAATCATTTGATTTTAGAGAAGGATATGATACAACTATCTACGAAGTCCACAAGCAATATAAGCTTAGGAGAAAGACAATAGATATCCCTGAGCCTAGTAAGCAGAAAGATGCCAAGTAGCCTAAAAAAGCAAAAGTTAATACTTCCCCTATGCAACCCTCTGATACAATGGATCCCAACCCAAAAGAACCCATGGTTGAGGACATATCAGACTGCCAACTATCAAGGAGTTAGCCTGCCACTTCCTTCCCTCCCAAAGAAAATGCAAACCAACCTCCTGGAATTGATTTTGAGGTAGATTCTACTCATAACAACCCTCTTGATAAAGAAAAAAGCAGTGAAAACACTGCAGAAAAATAAAACCTTGCTGCCCGAAATGCAAAACTCCTAATAGAAAAACCTTTCAACCTTGAAAATGAAATAGGCAAGCTAAAAATAGCCATTCCACTGTTAGAATTGGCTAAAAACGAGGCCTATAGAGAAAAAATCAGCAGGTCACTTCAAATTTCAGAAAACAGAGATGCAGTGAATATCCTGGATGACCAGCTAGAATTAATTTTTGGCCCTGAAGCAAATGGCAAATCGGTAGATGGAGGAGTCCCTCCCTTCTATGTAAGTTTAAATATTCATGAAAAATACTTCACAATGCAATGTTTGATTCCGGGGCCTCTTACAATTTGATGCCCAAATCAGTGATGGAAAAATTGGAACTAGACATAACTCGGCCGTACAAAGACCTATTCTCATTTGATTCTAGTCAAGTCAGATGCCTAGGATTTATTAAAGATCTGTGTGTATCATTGGTACAATACCCTGCTAAAACAATTCTAATGGATGTAGTAGTGGCTGATATCCCACCCAAATATGGAATGTTATTATCCAGATCCTGGGGTGCCAAGCTTTAGGGCTCTTTACAGCTTGACATGTCCTATGCCACCATCTCAGTCTTTGGCCAACCAAAGAGATTATATAGGGAAACTTTGATGAAGTATGTGGTCAGCAGCCAAGACAAACCCCAAAACTTTCCCATTTATTCCATGCATTCACACATGTATTCTTTCATCTTGTACAACACTGAGATTCATACCCCAACTGATGTTAAAATTTTGGCTTTAAGCCGGAATGAATTCCTAGATGAAAAATCCACAGTTCAGATTCAAGAAGTCTCTGAGAACAATTATGTAGCAGTCACACAAGAAAGACCAAAAGAAAATGAAGATCCAAACCTGTCTGCTAAACAAATCTTGAAAATTCCTGATAATAGCTCTAAACAAGAAATCCTATGCTATTTGGAATTTGATGGATCTGTCAATAGGCTGGGAGCAAGGGCAGGAATTTGGATACACAATATGCAAAATGATCATGTTGAAGGACATGCATATAGGTTAAATTTCAGGTGCACCAACAACATGGCCGAATATGAAGCCCTCCTGCTAGGGCTCAAAGTGATCAAAAGCCTAGGTGCAACGAGGATATCAATTTTGGGAGATTCTGATCTCATCATTCAAAAAATGAAAGGTAACTTTATCACAAATGATCTTAGGCTGAGATCATACAGAGGGGCAACAATTGAAATTCTCAACACCTTCCTAGAATCTCAGCTTGCTAAAATTCCAAGGAATCAAAATCTGCATGCTCACAGTCTAGCAACCTTTGCTAGTACTTGCAAACTATCATTTAAGCCTAATCACCAATTCTCAACTGAAATTAAACATAGGCCAGCTGTACCTGATAATGTCAAAAATTGGCAAGTATTTGACAGTGACATTCAAATCAATAATTTCCTGACCCTCAAAGAAGAGTTCTCTAACACAAAAATAGATACAAGCACCATAAGTGAAAATGATCAAATAGACACAATTGAAACACACATTTCTACTGAAACAACAAAACAAATGCTACATCCAACAAAGTTTGCTAAAACAGATTTATTGGAACTTGAAGAAAAAGAATGCGATGATGCTATTAGAGGAGAATGTGAAGTGATTGATTTGAAGGATAATTTTTTACCTACAGGCCTCACTCCTTTGGAAGATATTTTTGACTCAAATGACATTTCTAGGAAACCTAAAATGCAACCATTAAACACAGAAAATGAGGACTATAATATAGGAACTATAGACGATCCTAAAATGATAAAATTATCCAAAAATTTGCCTCCTGACCAGAGGTTGAAATATGTTGAAATGTTTAAAGAATTTCAGGATGTTTTTGCATGGAGCTACGAGGACCTAAAGTCTTATGACACTTCTGTCATTCAGCACACCATAACTCTCAAAGAAAATAAAAAACCTTTCAAGTAGAAACTTAGGAGGGTCAACCCTGTGCTCCTCCCTTTAATTGAGAAAGAAGTCAAAAGGATGTATGAGGTTGGAATTATTGCACCCATCAGATTCTCATAATGGGTTTCAAACTTGGTGCCCACTAGACAGAAAACAGGAGAGATTAGGCTGTGTGTTTATTTGAGAAATTTGAACAAAGTCTCTTTAAAGGATAATTACCCCTTACCCAAAATGGGTCACATTCTACAAAGGGTAGTGGGTGCTTCAAGGATCTCACTGTTGGATGGATTATCAGGCTTCAATCAGATCCTAATGCACCCTGATGATCAAGATAAAACTGCTTTCACAACCCCTTGGGGAACCTTCAAATATGTGAAAATGCCATTTGGGCTTAAGAATGAAGGGGAAACTTTTCAAAGAGAAATAGATATAGCTTTTGCCAAATAAATCCATGATTTTTTAGTCATTTACCTAGATGACCTTACTGCATTCTCCAAGTCAGATCAAGAACACCTAGATCATCTCAGACAGGTATTTTTAATTTGCAAGAAATATGGTATATCATTAAATCCAAAGAAACCATTGTTTGGCCTAGAAGAAGGAAAAGTATTGGGCCATATCATCTCCAAAGAAGGCATTAGAATTGATCCGGACAGAATACAAGCTATTCTGCAAGTTCCTCACCCTAGAAACATTAAGGAACTACAAGCTTTTTTGGGGAAGATCAATTTTCTAAGAAGATTCATACCAAATATGGCCGAGCTGATAAGATTGCTGAACAACATGCTGAAAAATGATTCCAAGGTTAAGTGGACAATAGAATCTAAACAAGCCTTTGAAGAAATAAAAAAAGCTTTGACTCAAACACCAGTCCTTACAAGCCCGAATTTTGATAAGGACTTTATCATATTCTCATTTGCATCAGAACATATAATTGATGTTGTTTTTCTTCAAAAAGATGAATAGGGATGTGAAAAACCCATAGCCTTTTTTAGCAAGGAACTAAGAGATGCTCCACTCAAATATCAAATCATGGAGAAATAAGCATATGCACTTGTAAAGGCCATTAAGGACTTTAGAGTTTACATCTTATACTCTCATGTGATTGCTTATGTGCCCAACACTGTTGTAAAAGACATCCTAACCCAAGAGGGAATTGAAGGCAAAAGGGGCAAATGGATAGCTACCATACTAGAATATGGCATTGAAAGAAAACCAACCAAGCTGATAAAAGGACAAGGATTAGCCAAACTTATGTCTGAAATCAACTTTCAAGCCCTTGACATAAATCAATTGGACAATGAGTAGGAGATGGCGACTCCACAAATCAATCAAGCCTTTTTACAATCACCCTGGTATGCTAAAATATGTTTTATATTATTAAACTTGCAAGCTCCTCCAAGATTATGTAGAACTAAGAAAATATTTTTGAAATGAAAGCTTCCAAATTCTGTGTTTTAGATCATGCTTTCTTTTGGAAAAATCATGAAGGTGTTTTATTAAATTGTCTAATCAAAGAAGAAACTGACAAATTACTTAAAGAGTTTCATGCAGGGGATTATGGTGGACATTTATATTGGAAATCAACTGCTGATAAAATCCTAAGGGTTGGATTTTATTGGCCCACCCTATTTCTGATGTAAAGAAATATGTAACTTCTTGCCACAATTGCCAAATCTTTGAAGGCAAGAAGAAGTTGTTGCCTCTACCCCTCAAGCCCATTTCCACTTAAAGACCATTTCAACAATGGGGTTTAGACTTCATTGGGGAAATTCACCCTTCATCCTCTGGCCAACACAAATGGTCCTTACTGCCACTGATTACTTCACAAAATGGATAGATGCCATCCCTTGTAGGTAAGCCAATGACTCAATGATCATGCAATTCTTAGAGACCAATATCCTGTCTAGATTTGGCTATCCCAAAAAGATTATAACAGACAATGCTGTTTCTTTTAAATCCAAGAGAATGATCACTTTTTGTCACAAGTATCACATTACCTTAGGCCACTCTATAGCCTACTACCCTCAAGGTAATGGTCTAGCTGAATCCTCCAACAAAAGCCTGATCAACATCATTAAGAAAGTCTTAGAGGAGAATAAGAAAAATTGGCATAAAAATCTTATCAATGCACTATGGGCAGACAGATTGACTGCTAAAAGATCCATTGGAACAAGTCCCTATGAGCTTGTTTATGGCATGGAGGCTAGATTCCCTTCATCTTTGGGAGTCCCTGTGATAAAATTGCTGCAAGAAGTGCAGGTAGAACCCAATGATATCCAGAAGAGAATTAATCAAACAATTCATTTGCAGCAAACTAGAGAGGAGGTCTATCAAAATGCTCAGGTTTTACAAGAAAAGCTTAAAAAGATCTTTGATAAAAGGACTAAAGCAGAGGATTTTTATATTGGAGAAAAAGTTTTAAAGTGGGACTCCAGGAGTGAAGATAAAGGAAAACATGGGAAATTTGATTTCCTATGGAAGGGACCTTATACTATTCAGGCAGCACAAGGAAACAACACCTACATTTTGAAAAGCCTAGATAATACAGAGGCAGAGGATGGGCCAGTCAATGGTCAGATGCTGAAGCATTATTTTGATCCAGTTTGTTGAAATATCAGAACTTTAACTTGTATATAAGAGTGTTTACTTTCTGCAATTTATTATAGCAATAAGATAGAAAGGAACATGTAGAAAATTTTGAGGAAAAGTCAAGAACTGCCCCACCTTTTTGTGTCACCTTTTAGTCCATTAGGAATTGGAAAAAGGACACTTGGGAACTGTAAATATGAGAACAAAAAATATCCAAAACAGAAATGAAAATAGCTGAATAAGATCTTCAGGACATGGGCATATTTTACAAGGTACTATGTACAGTTTGGTTATAGCAAAGGAAAATTTTAGAATGCAGCAAGAGGTGTACACAAGGCAATCTGACCTGTTGTTCTTGACTTTTCACCAGGAAAAGCCATCCCCGAGTGGAGCCACTATTAGGTTCGTATACCAATAGGTTTCATTTTTCATGATTGACTGGAGAAGTGCCAAATATGTTCATCCTTTCCATGCTGCAAAGGTTTCCATATTTTGAAGACAAATGAGGAAAATTAAAAAATGAAAAGAGGCTATGCCCTAAAAAAAAATGAAAGGTAAAGAAGAAGGAAATGGTCAAGAGAAAAATGAAAGAAATGAACCCCAAACAAAAGACCAAGAAAGTGTGCTAGTTCAAATGCCAGTACTGTTCCATTTTTAAAGAATTTCACCATGTACAGTTGCTTGACTCTTATCATGGTTCATGAATGGCCAAACAACTTAATCTTGGCCAAGTTCATATTTGCATTTACTTGTCTTAGAATAGAGAATAAAGGTCTATCCAAACAGTTCAAGCTTGGCAGATGAGTGGATAGGTAGAGAAGCAAAGGAGCCCAATTGTTTAATCTGAGCCCTTGGAAGAGATAAGGGTAGATTTAGATAGGATGGTAGCTAAAAGAAAATAAGAGGATCAGGGTTTGCTAGTTCAAATGCACCCAAGGAGAATGAAGAAAAAATGTTAGGAGTAAGAGGATGGGTAAGTAGTTTTGATGTTGTAGAAGCAGGTTTATGAGCGATTTTGTCTTTTGAATATGTTTTATCTCATGGATATCATAAAGTGCAATGGCAAGGTGGTCACAAAACAAATGGAGCATGACTAATTTCCCTCCTCATTTTTCCAAGAACACTTACTAACATCCCCTCAAGGACATTGAGATCTGCTCAGTGCTCCTACTTCATTTCATTTTATGAGAAAGACTAAAGTGAAACTTTATTTTACTTAGGCAAAGGAAGCCACATTTCTTGTGTAAAAGTGTTTCTCTTCCATTGTGCTAAGCTTCCCATAATTCATGGCCTAGATCCCTTTTATTCCCTAAGCCTAAGTTTCACCTTTTACTTAGCGCTTTTTATTTTTGAATATATTCCTCATATTAACCTATTAACACTATTATATAGCTCCTACATATTATTTCCCCTCCCATACTATGTAAAAATACATAAAAACCTCGAAATTCTTTAATATCCCGCCCCGGGCTTAATTAAAGCCATATGTTAATGTTTTAGGGGGTCCAGGGTTTATCCAAAACCTTGTGGACAACCCTTCCTTGCGCGTGCATATAACATTGGGATTTATTCAACGTTTGGTTGAATAAATAACCACGCCTGAAAATTTAACCAAAGTTTCAATACACTGCCCAAACATTACAAAACGTTAAAAATTATGGTGGGCCACCACACCGTAGCCTCCATCATATCCCACTCGCCGTCAACCGTTCGATCATCGCCCATATATCCGACGACTCACATGCATATCAGAACCCCTCCGATCACCAATTGATAATGTCCAAGGGATGAGCGGTATTGCTTCCGTACAGAAGAAAGGTGTCAACTTCTTGGCGTGATCGGACCCCCCCATCCAATACCACCCTGGCCCAAAGTCGGTGCGGGGAATATCGCTTACCACCCCGCTGCCTCCCTGCTGATGTCACACCCACATCAGCGTCATGTCATGGTTATAGCACCACCTCACCACCGCCGTGTCACCACCACGTCACCCCGCTATGCGATAAGCCTTTACGTCATGCTGATGTCACCCAACCAAAGTGCGCCGAAACCCGCCAAAATCAAATTTTTTGTTAAAAAGGCGTGAAACATCGTTTTCTGTTCATCTCTATTCTGTGTTCTCTGTGCGACCTGTGCATGCCCATTCACGTCCAATAGCAATTATTCAACCACGTAGTCCGCTTTCAAGCCAAAAAATTTAGTAAATTGGTCGTCCAGCTTAGTCCACCACCTGCATTTCTCACATGAAGTCCATTAAAGCAGGTATTTACCTACATTTGTTCTCGAACCCTGTGTTTTCTAGTTTCTTCTGCTAAGTCTCTAAAAAAAGTCAGAATTTGAGTTAAAATCGTCAAAATACCTGCAAAATTGCACACTGTAACTACTGTTGTTGCCCATTTTGCCAAGAAATCCCGTAAACTCCGTCTCCCCATGTAAATTTTGCCCACTGAGCTAAATACAGACCAATTTCACTGTGTAATTCCTACAGAAAAGTCCATTGAGCTGTGGTTTTGCCTATTTTTCCCACATAAACTAGAATTACAATTTCAAAATCACAGACAGTTGAATAATGGAGGCTCCAGTGGCCCTGAATGTTACTCTTCTCAATGCACCGCACAAGGAATTGGAATGGCTGCCTTTGGCCTATTAGGATTTTCAAGTCCAAGACTTAGTTGGTGACAACAACCATCTACAAGCATTCTGTGAACTCAGGAATAGTCACCTAAACAAAAATGATTTTTATGGGATATGGGAATCAAATTTACCCATGTACTACCTACCCTCTGTCAATGTTTTCCCTGAGATAATTCACCTCTACTGTGAAAACTATGAACCAAACCAAACTCCATTTGGAACTACCCTCTTTCATATAACTCCTGAGTTCATAAATAAAATGCTAAACTTCAAACCAACTCAACCTCTGGTTCCTCTTACTATGAAATTTTTGCTTGATGAGGGGCCCAAGTTGTCTAGTTCAGAGATAGCTCGAATTGCCCAAACATTTATGAGATCAGATCGCCAGCCTACAGAGCCACCTCCTTTTCACCATGCATGGTTCAATGAAGTAGGTAAATTACTTGTTGATATGATATCTTATATTCTGGGGTTCAAGACAAGTGAATATGTTGATGAGACTGTGTTAGTTTTATTGTCCATATTCACTCCAGGGCAGCCCCTTGCTGTCAAATACAACTATGCTAAATTCATTGCCAATAAGATCCATGACTAGCTCTTGAATCTAGACAGGGAAGGAGTCTTTAAGTATACCTCTTACATATACCATCTACTCCTGTATTATCAACTAGATAGTTTCCAATTTCCCATTAAAAAATTGGATTCTAAAGGAGAAAAGAGGTCTGTGATTTTTTGGACCTCAGTCTTTCATGAAGTCCACAACTCTCCTTACTCTTACTGTGAATTTATTGACATGTTTATATATCCAACCTATTCTCTACTAATGAGGGCTCCTCCTCCTAGATTATCTTATGATATGCAGAAAATTCTATAGCTCTCCAAAAGCTACAAAATAGGTGACTGGTACTTATACCAGAATCACACTGAGATCAGGATATATGGCTGTGAGCTGTGCCCCTACAAGCTGCCAAAATACGTGCCAATGAGAATGTTTGCCTTAGAATATTTCAGGCAATTTATCGATTCATATTTGACTCATTTTCATAGCACTGAGCAAAAGGCTCAATTGAAATTGAGAGACTAGGTAGGCCCCTATGTTATGAACAAAAAAGAAGGATGGAAAGATGCTGACAAGATATTGGGTGAAAAACTCAGATTAAAAAGAAGCTTTTGGTGGGTACCCTATGACCCAAATGGCTTTATCAATGCAAGAAAAATAAAATATAGGCTGTCAACCTATGAACATTGCAAGATCCCTGAAATAGAACATTTTTCCAATCGAGATGAGTGGGTAGAAGGCACACTAATTGAACAGCTCACTGAGGAAGAGAAAATTGAACAAACTACGAAAAATATTGAAAAGACTCTTGACCTAGATTCTTTTGGACAGGTTTCATTCAAAGTGCCACAACAAATGAGGGTAAGCACATCATCTGCTAGAACTTCATAGCAATCGGCCCAAGAAAGCACTACACCAACTGCTAGAACATCAAAGGGCAAAGAGGTGCTGGACTCAGAGCAGGACATGATGACAGATCCACCAACAAGATCAAGGGAATAGGGTCAAGGGCAAGCCCCTTCACTGTAGACAAAGGCACCTGAAGTACCAGCATTACAGACTCCTCTTAATGAGGAAAGAAGCAAGAAAAGGGATAGAGAAGAGACCACACCTACAAGTCAATCAGCGGAGCAACCAGAGGCCAAAAGGCAAAGAGTAGATCCTCTACCTAAGGAGGAAATTGTTGAAGAAATCACAGAGAGTCCAAGAGAGGAGAGGGCAACCAGCCAACACACATCCACCAGCTCTCACAGGCAGGAAATGGAGAGGCAGCATAGTATGGAAGTTTCCTCCTCAAGGCCGCAAAGTAAGCGACATTCTGATATTAAAAGAACATTCATGGACATTAAGGCCCAGAATGAGCCATTTAGACTACAACTTTATGATCAATTTCTCAAAATGACACCCTCCAAACATCAAAGACTAATGGCTGCATATGACATTGAGGAGGAAAAAATGATCTTAAGTCATTTTAGACCTAAAGTTCAACAACCACAGTTAGCAGCTGACTATATAAGAACAAATCTAGAGATCCTCGCCAAACACATACACCCAATGGACCAGATTGAGCTGCACAAACATACATGTGAAATTGTTTACTCTACATTGGCAGATAAGGTAATGTTGGCCCACAAATTGTAGGATTCATTAAGCAATACATCTGCCCAATTGGATTTGGAAAAAATATATTCTTTAGCAAAAGACAACAGAATAAATACCTTAGAAGAAATTATTATGGAGCTGGGACATGATCCCAAGGATGCCAAGGGAATCAAAGCACTGATAAAGAAAAAGGAAGAAGATATTACTACACTTAGGAAGCAATTGAGGCTGCCTATTACTATGCACCCACAAACTATAGAAATTGCACAAGAAAAGGCAGAAGAAGACATGATGGATTTGCTAATAAAGATGAATCAAAGCCTAACTAAAACAGAGCAAGAATTGGAGAAAGCATTACAAGACAAGGAGGGAGAGTCAACCTCCTAGCCACCTGAAACAACTCCAACAGTTGCCACTGCCCCTCCCACAGTTGCAGCAGCAATCCCTCCCACTACCCCAACATCAACAACAGGCACCTCAGCTTCAGCAACAGCAACAACAACAGTACCAGATACCAACATGAGCATGGAAGAGATGATGAAGGCAATAAAGGAGTTCGAACTCCAAATGGCAGATCTAAAAGAAGCCAAAGAATAATTGGCCAAGTTAGAGGTAAGCTATGATAAATCTAAAATAGATGTGGCAGAAAAAACAAGAGAGGTAAAGGCCTTGGAAAACAAGGTAAAAACCTTGGAGAAAGATCTTACTCTTCATAAACTTCTATCAGAAATCAAAACAATTTTGTGGACTAAAATTGGCCAATCCATCACTGATCAATGGAGATCAATACAGACTATCTATGAGCAAATTGAATTGATAGAAATGGCCCAAGTAGAGATTCAAAAGGCCAGAGCATCATTAGGAAACATGCCCGAACAGGCCAATAGACTAATTCATTTTTTGAATACTCATACCAAAGAACAACTAGTAGCCCTAGATATCAGGGACAGAACATGTACCATTTTGACAGTTAAAAAGGTGCTAACCATGAGAAGTTTTATATAGAATTTGGAGAGAAAGTGTCAAGAAATGCAGATGGAAATAAATGATTTTACAGAAAAGTTTACAGTCTTACAGCAAAAGGGTCTACTGAGTTTGTTAACCAGCAATCAGAGACTGTTGACACATGAACAATATTCTCACAGGGTGAATACATATGTTTCCAATAAGATCACAGCATCATCAAGCACCTCAGAAGACATAGCACCTCCCTCTAGACAAAGCTTATATGACGAGTTGGAAAATATGTTCTATGTTGAGCATGAAATAACACATCCTTTTGAAGTCCAGCCCAATTTCTACAGGTATACTGAAGCTGATGAAATATTGATAAAGCTACAAAGGCACCAATTGCCAACAAACCAATGGTGGCAAAGCATGCTAGAGGTTTTACCAAGGTAGTTTAGTTCTCTTTTTGATCATCTGCATTCAATCAAATTCAATGCACGTGCCACATATCATAAAAAATGAAAACAACAGGGGAATAAAGTCACACCAAAAAGCATTAAAGTGGAATCAGGCACAGATGAAAGGGCCAGGGCAACAACTCAGCAAAGCTAATAAAAGAAAGACTATCAGCTGACTCACTGGGTCTAAAAGTCAAACGTATCTAATCAATTAAAGCGGTCAGCACAGTAGCAATTACTTCTGCATTCATTTTTCCCTGTTTCCAATGGCATTTATTTCCTTGTAAAAGTAGATGGATGAAGCTATTGCACGATATTTTTCCCATAAGATATTTGTAACTCTTTTTTGTATAAATACCTCCCCATGAGATGTATTCGGGGTTGGTGATATCTTCTCTAGACTGCGTTGTAACTCAAAAAGCTTATGAAATAAATGAACTGTTGGATTTCATTGTGATTGCACCATCTGAAGTGTAATTGATGCATTGGGTCTCTGCTACAGAATTCTTGAATCATTTACAGATCAATAAGTTTTTCTAACCTGTGTTTTGTATTTTCTATGTCTGCACACTTCATATATGTTTTCATAATCTTAGTAATGGAGAAAAAGAATAGCCCAGAATTTGTTTAAACACACTCTATGTTCAATCTCTATTATTACTTATGTTTTCTTCAGAGTTAGCATAAACAGGAATTCTTAGCTGCTTCTGTTTCCACTAATTCTTTCACTTTGAATATTGACAAGGAATTCTTTACTGCTCCTTGATAATAGTCATGTGTTTTCCCTCTGCCAACATGATGAAGGATTCTTAAATGCCCTTCACCCACTGGCTTTCATTCCATCTATTTCCAGATTATAAAATTGTTCCAAGATTGATTATCTTGCTCTGTAGTATTACCTTTTTCCAAAGAAAACACACTCAGTAGTTCATCCTCACAGACTCCATTAGCCCAATGGAATAAACTATTCAGACTTGCATCCCAGTTCTATCTAAGATCACCATCCAAAAATCAAAACAAACTCATATACATCATAACTAGCCTAAAATACCTCAAAACAAAGCTAAAATTTAAAGAGAGAGCCCTCTCTGGATGCAGATTGGCTGGAATCTGTATCTAAAAGATTGGTCTGTGGTTACCTCGGTCGTATCCCCTCCTTAGAATCTTCCTAGGGGACAACTTGAGTGATAACAGGACCGATAGATGCGCGTAGTGACGGGTGCGCAGGATCAAACCACGGACCACTGAAAACCATCAGACATCTCTAGGGTGCGGAAACTTGGTTCTAGCACCCTCCCATACTACTTTGGGTGAGACCTCAGTCTGCGCTCTATGGATCGTTGCCGTAAGGGCTAGTAGTACTGGGATTTGTTTGGCTAAATCATCTCTGAACATGGGTCCAACCCATACAAGCCAACAAATGGTTCCATTGCCGGGACCAGGATCTGCATAAGGGATGTCTGATGTCGTGTCACTGGAATCCAACAAAGAAAGAAATTGAAGGGTGGTTGGACAAGAAGATTCATGAGTTCACAGCGTAAGAAAACAGAAATCCACGAGTATCTAAGGAACAATGGTTTGAGTGCTACTTATATATGGAAATCCATGAAATTTTCTTTGCATCCTTTCCTTCTGAGTTGTATGAGTGGATCGCAAAGCTAGCAGATAGTCAGGGAAGGTGTAGGCTCGATAAACCAATCGTGTGGACTCTAGAATTAGTGTGCAGACTAGAAGCATCAGGAGATAATATCGCGTGAGCTATGGACCATTGGCTCGATCAAATTATAAGGGGATTTATCACTGATTTCACGATAGATACGACTGTCAGCTACAGTGAGGAAGAATGATGCTTCCTTAAAGGATTGCGAGTTAAGTATATTAAATCTTTGAACATTGGGACTAAGCGAAGTGGGAAGATCTATAAAAATGGAGGTAGTGAATAATTAGAAACTAGTCCCTTAATTTCATTGTCATGGGAAAGTGAGGAAGAGCTCACGATAGTTTCTCTGAGAAGTGCGATTAGTTTGATAAGGCAGCGAATTCCGCGCTAACCACCTCCACCTACACTGCCACCCATCTCACCCTCCTCACCCCCATCTCCACCCACCCCACCTCTGCCACCACCACAGTTCAGTATGGCAAGTGCGATCAAACAACCAGTATTCAGAGGAGTAGGGAATGAAGATCCAGACCAATTCTGGTTCATGGTAAGCGCAATTTGGGAAGCACAAGGAGTTGTGGATGACAATATCAAAAAGGCTACGCTGGTAAGTGTGTTGCAGGATCACGAATTAACATGGTACATCAAGCATTCTAATGACCATCCAAATGCAGGAATCATAGAAATCCAGACCACGCTGAACAGGGAATTTAGCAGGCCAAAGTCGGAGACACAATCAATTTTTGGGTTTAAGGAGATTGCAATGGTCCTAGGTGAGACCCCCTGGGATCTAGACCAAATAATGAAGAGTATGATTCTCAAGGCCAACATGACTTTAACGAATGGACAACACCATGCATGGTTTGTAGCGTCACTAACATTGCATTTAAGGATGACACTATCATAATAAAAGATTTCCACCTAGGCCGAAGCTTTGGAGATGGCAATGAGATTGCATGAGACCCCTATACAAGACCTTGGGCTAGGAGTCCAACAAATCCATGTGCAACTGCAAAATCTATGTCTGGAGATGTAGAGTTTGAAATAGAATAGGACACCTCGGCTAGAGGCGCGCGAGGAGGTATGGTGCATAAAATGCAAAGGCTAGGGGCATGACAAGGACCACTGTCCAGTGTTCGCGAATTACTTGGCAGGAGGAGGGTTGATGCCATTAAGACCTAAGGCACAAGTAGGACCAAGCACGATCCCTGCTCTATGGTTCGCGATCTGTCAGATGGGAGGAAAACACACTACGGATAATTGTCATATATTGTAGAAGTATACGAAGACGTCCGAGCAATTGTTTTGTAATTTCTACATGTCAGTAGGCCATGATGAATGCACCTGCAGAAGCTATGAACTAATGATGGATCATACTCCTGCCTACAGGGTGCAAACCGAAACGCAAGCCCTAGACCCCAAATACAGGAATGGTGCGCGCTGGACTTCAAGGGCGTGGATGAGGTCGAGGTGGAATGGGACCAGGAAGGGGTCGCAAACAACTAATTTGTTGCAATTGTGGAGGGCCAAGGCACTATGCCCACGATTGTACAAATCTGACAAGGACATCATGTTTGTACTGTACTTAGTTTGATCATGAGGTAGAAGACTGTCCTACATTGATAGCAAGGCTGTGTGAAAAAGGGGTACTCCACCCTCCTCCAACTCAGAATTTGCAGATGATGAGGTCTGAGCCGCGTGAAGAAGACCCAAATGTAAACATAGTGCTCAGGAGTGGTATGACCACTGGCAATAATAAAGGTAAGAAGTCAAAAGAAAGTGTGGGGTTTCACAAGGCTCCTACAAAGGAACTTGAATTTGATTTAGAACATGTGAGGGAGACATTCATGGAAGCTAAGAAGAGCTTCACAGAGGCCTCCACTTCAGGTAGTAAGGATCAACTAGAACCAAGGATGGATCTTTCAATGCTCACTACCTTTCTAGAGACATGCACAAAACTGCTATGTGACAACAAGGTAGTAAAAGGACTATAGGAACTTATCACTAGGTGCGTGGGGTTAGGAGAACCGCGTGTGGTCCAGAAACTTGGAAAGCATGCATTGTGCATAGGAAGGGAAATGTGGTTGACTGCGCAAATTGACGAGTATGAAATGGATAAGGTAATCCTGAATCTCAGATTAGACACTAATGTACTATCGAAACAAACATGGGAATGCATGGGCAGACCCACACTACAATGGTCTCCTATTCAGTTGCGAATGGCGAACCAACAAAAGATCTTTCCCATGGGAAGATTGCAAGGTGTAACGGTGGATATTGAAGGTGCAAGCATGCAGGTGTATTTTGAAGTGATAGAGATTGTCGATGACAACAATCCCTATCCTGCACTATTAGGAATAGACTGGGTCACTAATATGAACGGAGTCATCAATTTGAAGAAGCACAAAATTATTTTTGAGAAAAAGTCACTACGCATAGTAGTACTACTAGATCTAGCCAAAGGAGCATGATACATTGAATCGGTGCGCAGCGATGATAGTGATGACGATCTTGATTTCATCTACAAGATAACTGCATGAGAACAGGAATGTGTAAACCCGACTGCAGATGGTAGAATTTCGTGGGAGTGCGAAAGCTCCTGCACTTCGGATTCAGACGAAGAAATACAGTGCTAGCAGAATCAGCTACATGAAGTAACAACGCTTAATTGAAACATGATGGTTAGATCACTATGCTGCATTACAACAGAGGTAAGGAAACTACCTATGTATGATAGGTTGATAGCAGTGGATGAATTCCTAAAAAAATTTGAAAGCATAGTACCAGAATAGCAGTGGTTCGATGCTCTGAAATGGGCACTGCACACGATGCCCACAAGGTGGTGGGGTACACATTAGGGAAGTTTTGAGGACTGGCGCAAATGCACTAGAATGACGTGCCTACGATTTGGGAATCTGCAAATATGACTAGTAGAAAAATATGACAAACAAGATGATCCACGTACACACCTCATGAAATGGACCAAAGTCTACTGGGAAGAGCCAAAGCTTGAATGGGTATGTATATTCTATCATACCCTAGATGTCATACCCATGAATTGGTATACTAAGACAGAGCTCTGCCATGGTACGAGAGAATGGGATGTCTTGCACAAGGGATTTCTGTTAACTTTCACGTTTGAAGATTGTTGGTGGGATACTAATGACAATGCACTACAGGTAGTAAAAGCAACTATCTTCAAAATACCCCAGGAGCCAATGCAAGTACTTCAGCCAGAATGGGTGACACAGCTGAGCTACACACTAGAGTGTTACAACGTAAATGTTGAGGAGGACGATGAGGACCCACGAAATATTAACATTCTAGAAATGGAAGGTTGTCGCGAGATTCAAGGACCAACACTAGAGGATCCCGACATCACCATGCCACTAAAAATAAAGCAGGTAAACATTAGAATGAAGGTGGACCCCAAGTACGCAATGCTTCGGGACTATTGGGATGATGCCACGTGGATAAGGTCACTGAGTTACTCCGCAAATACCAAGACTTGTTACCGACCAAAATTACAGACTTAAAATAGATCGTTGATGACTTAGGGATGATGATGATCACCCTTAAACCTGACACAAAGCCAGTTAAACATCGACCTTAACACTTGAATCCAAAATATAAAGGAAAGGTTTGTGATGTATTAGACAAGATTCTCGCATCCGGGATTATTGAGCCAGTGGAAGAATCTGACTAGGTGAGTCCTATGGTAGTATAAGAGAAAAAGCAAAAGCGTGAAATAAGAATATGCGTGGACCTCAGGAAGCTGAACAACACCTGTGTACACGATCCATTCCTGACACCATTCACAAATGAAGTACTAGAGAATGTTGCCAGTCTAGAAGCATACTCATTCACGGATGGGTTCTTAGGGTACCATCAGATCAAGATCGCGTCAGAAGACATGAGAAAAACAATCTTCACAACAGAATGGGGCTGTTTTCAATACACCATTATGCCATTTGGACTGAAGAACGCGCCAGCCATATTTTCGCGCATCATTGTGGCTGCATTCAAAGAATACATCCACAGGTTCTTGGAGGTCTATCTAGATGATTGGACTATCTTTGGATTAGTTAAGCACCATGTAGCGAGATTATGCTTGATTTTGGATACTTACCGCTGACACCAAATTGTGTTGAACCTTAAGAAGTGCACATTCCTCATTCCCTTTGGAAACCTGATGGGACATGTGGTTTGCAAACAAGGACTGATGGTGGACCCTACGAATATTGCCGTTATTCTAAATTTTGAAGCACCATGAAGTGTTAAACAACTGCGCGCTACTTTGGGACACACCAAATACTATAGGAAGTTCATCAAAAGTTATGCCCAAATAACAGTGCCGATGGAAAAGCTATTGAAAAAGGATGTTATATATTGTTGGAATGATGATTTCATGAAGAGTTTGGATGTCCTGAAGGGGAAACTGTCCTCCACTCCAATCCTAGTCTTCCAAAAATGGGATGTGGAATTTCATGTACATGTTGATGCGTCGTGTATTGTGCTGGGAGCTGTACTCACACAGGAGGGCACAGAGGGCATGGATCACTCGATCATGTTTGCAAGTCGTAGATTTTCCAAAGTAGAAAATAACTATTCCACCACCGAGCATGAAGGGTTAGCGATGGTGTACCTGCTCCAAAAATATCGACACTATTTACTTGGAGGACATTTCAAGATGTATACAGACCATTCTGCATTGAAATACCTAGTGAATAATCCTATGTTGGGGGGCACATATGCAAATGGCTCTTACTATTCCAAGAATATGATTTTGAGGTCATAGTCAAGCTAGGACGCCTGAACGCAAGACCAGATCATAGTCAAGCTAGGACGCCTGAACGCAAGACCAGATCACTTGTCACGAATGGAGACAGGCAAGGAACCAACGAATTTGGAGGAGAGACTAACTAATGCAAAACTCCTTGTAGTACACGTCGTGGATGGACACTTCGAAGATATAATACATTTTCTAACAACAGGGACTGCACTGAAGGAATACTTAGTCAAACAGAAAAAGGAATTGGTGGTGCACACGGCGGACTTTTCTGTCGTCACGGGGCACCTATACAAAATGGGCAATGATGAGATATTGTGAAGATACGTACCTCAATTTGAACGAGGTTAGATCCTTGTGGAAGCCCATGGGGGCGCTATAGGAGGACACTATACAGGACACATGGCCGCACAGAAGATTCTTTTCGTAGGGTTATGGTGGCCAACTTTGCACCAGGATTCGAAAGCGCACTGTAAGGCTTACGATATATGTCAAAGGACTGGAAAACCATCACGAAGAGACGAGATGCCTGTTTGAAAAATGGGTAATCAAATTTGTGGGGTTGATCAAACCTTGGGGAAAGACAAGCGTGCACTACATAATTACCGTGACAGAGTACTTGACACAATGGGTGGAAGTGCAGCTGATCAAGGACAACACGGCTGCTACGACTGTGAATTTTTTGTTCGAAAACATGTTGACCTGATTTGGCTGTCTAAAAATATTAATGAGTGATTGTAGAACACATTTCCTAAATGAAACCATCAGCGTGCTCACAGAAGAACTTCAAGTATATCATCAAAAAAGTACATTGTACCACCCACAAGCTAATGGGACAGTAGAGGCATTCAACAAAACATTAGAGACTACGCTGACCAAAGTGTGCAATGCATAATGAAATGAATGGGACTTCCATGTACGTGCCTTACTATGGGCTTACAGGACAACGTGTAAGAAATTGATGGGACAGACACCTTTCCGGCTAGTCTATGGCATGGAAGTTGTGATGCCGATGGAACACATCGTACCTAATCTGTGAATAGCAGTGTTCACAAGCATGACAGACTGCAAAGCTCTGGAAGGAAGGCTCGTGCAATTAGAAGAACTCGAGGAAGAACAGGGTTTGGTTGGATTTCATCAGTAGTTACAAAATAAGTGTGAAAAGGCCTGGCATGACTGCCATATCAATTTGCGCACCTTCAAGGTAAACAACTTAGTGCTGCTGTATGACAGTAAGTTTGAAAAATTTATGGGAAAATTCAGAATGCATTGACTGGGACTATATGTGGTTAAGGAGGTCACAGATGGAGGTGTAGTCAAGCTAGTCAAACTAAATGGAGAACCCTTCCTAGGAAAAGTAAATGGTAGTTGCTTGAAGCCCTACACGGGTGGGCTGGCTATCTGACTAACCAGCCAAAGCACAGTCTTCGCAACCCAAGGAGTCGAACAAGGGCACGAGACTATAAACATACGCAACAGATGCCAGTATAGAGGTAAGGACACAATTCAAACATAGAGGGTTTAGAAGCAAGAATGTAGCAGGTTCAGCAGGTAGCAGCGCAGTGCACTGCAAACATTAAGGCCGTTCGGGACTAGTTAGAGGGACTCCACACTAAGATCATTGCGCCAACAAATTGACTTGAGGGAAAGTCACAATGCTTATGTTGGGGGCTTGTTGGGCATGGAAGCCCCCCACAACATGTTTTGGGGCTCAAAGCCCAAGTTTTGGTCAAATAATGTTGTAAGACTTTGCGAATTGCGGGCGCGAAGTGAAAAATGTATGTTGAGTCATAGGGTTGTCTACCCTAAGTTTTGTAATGTAATATTAGCCTACCCATAGTCCACGGACCATCGGATTGTATAAATAGAGCAAGTCTCTAAGTTGTAAAGATAATTAGAGAGGAGAAGAAAAGGAATGGAATCTAGAATACAAAGAGCATAGAGGAAGGGTCGAAGTGTCTTGGGTCATAGTAGTAGGAAGAGGCTATGTAGCTGAGTGCATAGAGGCCTAGTAGAGTCCACAACTGAGAGCACAGACCCCTGCAGCTGAGTGCGCAGGGTAGAGTCGAGTCTATAACCTGAGAAGAAGAATAATAAAGAGAAGTTTGATTCCAAATAATGTGTATCTGCTTTTATATTACTTTCTATGCATTCATACTGTTTTGTTTATCGCGCACACTTATATGAATATTGAACACTATTAAGTATAATTGGGCTCATACAGATAAGGTAAGTAATCAGATAATATCAGGTTAATAGTAAGGAACTTGGGTAATAACATGGATTGTGCCTTGAGCAGGGCTGCACAAAGGAAGCATCGCAGGATGCGAGGGACCGATAGATGTGTGTAGCAACGTGCGTGCAGGATCAAGCCGTGGACCACCGAAAAACCATTAGACATCTCTAGGGTACGGAAACCTGGTTCTAGCACCCTCCCATACTACTTTGGGTGAGATCTCAGTCTGTGCTCTATGGACGGTTTCTGAAAGGGCCAGTAGTACTGGGATTTGTTTGGCTAAATCATATCTGAACCTAGGTCTGTCCCATACAAGCCAACAATATACAAACCATTCCTCTTTGAAGTACTTGGTCAAAAAGCCTATGTTTGGGGGGGGATTTTTAGATGGTTGCTTCTCTTTCAAGAATATGAATTTGAAGTAGTTGTGAAACCAGGGCGGTTAAACACTGGACCAGATCACCTCTCGCAGATCAAGAATGGCGACGAACCTACAAATTTAGGGGAAGGATTGCCTGATGTGCATCTCTTTGATGTGTGTGTCGTAGATGAAAACTTAGAAAATATAATCCATTTCTTATCTATAGGTATAGGTCTTGAAGGGTATACAACGCAACATAAGAACTAATTGGTGGTCAGGGTAGCTGAATTTTCTGTTATTGCAGGGCACTTATATAAAATGGGATCAGATGAAGTACAACGTAGGTATGTCCCAGACTATGAACGAAAAAGCATCCTCACTGAAGCACATGGAGGAGTTGTGAGAGGACATTATGTAGGGAGAGAAACTATGCAAAAGATCCTACGAGCTAGGCTACGGTGGCCAACTGTGCATAAGGATTCCAAGGATTATCGTAGGGCATGCAATGTTTGTCAGAGAACAGGGAGGTCATCTTGAAGGGATGAATTACCTCTAAACCTGAAAGTGTCATTACAAGCATTTCATAAGTGGGAAATAGACTTTGTGGGACCAATTCAGTCGCTAGGAAAGAAGACAAGAGAAAGATACATCATCACAATGGTTGAATACTTGACCACGTGGGCTGAGGTGTAGCCCGTGAAGGATTGTAGCATGGCTATAGCTGCGAAGTTCATTTTTTAACACATTTTGTCTCAATTTGGCTACCCTAAAATTTTAATGAGCAGTAGGGGTTCACACTTCTTGAACAAAACAATTATTGCTTTGCTTGAAGAATTCCAGATGTATCATCAGAAGAATATGCCGTATTATCCTCAAATGAACAAAACTATGCAATCCTTTAATAAAATCCTGGAGAATTATTTAACGAAGATTATTCCAATGCTTGGGATGTGCACATACCAATTTTTCTATGGGCGTATAGAAATACCTGTAAAAGTTAACTAGACTTACACCATTTAGACTAGTTTATGGAAAAGAAGTTGTGATGTCGATGGAGTACATCATGCCACGTTTGTGGATTATTGCAGTTACAGACATGGCCAATATGGATACTATGGAAAAATGTCTTGTGAAGATAGTTGATTTAGAGGAAGATCGTTGCTTGGCTCGTTTTCATTAGCAAGTGCAAAAGGATTGCGAAAAGGCATGGCATGATCACCATATAAGCAGTGCACCTTTAAGAGTTTAAGAGTGGATATTTGGTATTTATGTATGACAAAAATTTCATGAAGTTTCTGTATTGGCTGGGGCCCTATATCATCAAGGAGATTACGGATGGAGGTGAAGTTCAACTCACAAAGCTGGACGGAGAACTATTTCTAGGAAAGGTCGATGGGAGCCAGTTAAAGTTGTACATGGGTGATCCTACCCCTGTGCAATGACTATATGAATGCAAGATAGTCTTAGTACTCTAGGTAGTTGCAAGGGAATGTGGGAATATAAAATACGCTGCGAGAAGGATAGTTTGGCAAAGTGAATGGGATACGCTATGAATCAACGAAAGGCACAGAGGAGTATTGTGACAGGATTTGTGCTAGAATGGTGGGTTGTTAGGTCCCTATACTACTAGTGTAACCCCTTATTGTTACTAGTACAGCCATATTATTATATTTTTGTGCCCATGTAGTCCCCATATTGTTATTATTGTGCCCCATAGAAGCCCACTATTGTTATTATTGTGCCCTTATATTATTATTGTTATGTCAGCTCTGATTATATTATGACCCCTTGGACTCCTATATATAAAAAGGAAGCCTTGCATTTGTATCATCCAAGAATTGTTCATTTGTGTAATGTAAAGGACATTTCCCCCTCAAAGAGGTTGAATTCTAAGGTGTTTATATTTCTTTTCTATCTTTTTGTGAGCTGGTTTCACAACATTTAGTATCAAAGCTTTGGATTCTAGGGTTTCACTGCTCCAAACAGGTCATTGTGGAATTTTCTTTATAACTTTTTTTCTGTGACTTTTCATAAGCTAAAACAAAAACCCATTTGAGGCAAAAGCTCGCTGAACCTCAAGTCCGAATTTTAGATCTTGTCTCGCTATATTTTTGGAGATATGATTTGAGGAAGTTAGGGTTATTCCAAGCTCTGTAATTTCATCTAAAACAGGTCATCGTGGAATTTTCTCTATAACTTTGTTGATACAAAGTTTCAAAAGTTAAAAAAAAAAAATTGACAAGGAATCTATCTGAACCTCAAGTCCTAATTTCAGATATTGTCTCACTATATTTGCAGATATATGATATGAGGAAGTTAGGGTTTTGGAAGACGCCCAAATTACATCTTAAATAGGTGACCTAGGGAAAAATATCATAACTATCTCTTTGAGAATCAGATTGAGAGTTTGTAAGAAGTTACAGAAAGAGGATGGATTGTAGTTTTCTGTATATGTTTTTCAGATCCAAAGGTCAAAACAGTGACATGTGGTACTTCATACAAGTTCACTCTTTTGAAAAGGTATGTTAAACACACATGGGGAGCGAGAGAAATATAAGAGATAAAACATGCAATTCAATTTTTATTCACAAATGATACATATTTATAGTACATGTGGTGACCGTTGGGATTCACATCCCAAGGTCCCTTGGACTGCTTCGTCTCTTTAGCTTCCACACTAACCCATTTAGGATTAGGTGTCCAACATTCCCCCCCTTAATCCGAAGGGTTATGTATGAGTCCAAGAAGAGAGCTGTAATAAAAAATGTGCAAATATGCATGGCAGCACTAGGCTGAATGTGCTCTATGAAATGTTGGTATAAAGGGCGGTGGTTTAAGGATGGCCACCAACACTTGAACGCTTAGTGCAGTTCCTGGAACTCTTCCAAAACTCGCAAGAAGCTGTAAGTCTTCTGCTAGAGGAAGTGATCCTATTGTTTTAAAGAGGGAAACTTTCAACCATAAAAGGGAGGTTTCACCCCGCATAAAAGGTAAATCTTCAACCTGTAAAAGGGAAGTCTCAACCTGTGATGGTTTAAGGATGACCAACAACTCTGGAATGCTTAATGCAATTCCTGGAACTCTTCCAAAACTGGCAAGAAGCTTGAGTCTTCTGCTAGAGGAAGTGTTCTCAATTTTGTTCCTGGAATTCTTCCGAAACTGGCAAGAAGCTGAAGTCTTCTGCTAGAGGAAGTGTCCTAGATTGCCAACTGAAGGCATGTTCAGGTATCTTTGTCTCTGGCTACAACTCTGAAGCTGGTGTGGCAGGTTGTGGCTCAGGCTCGCTTGATGTGGCTTTGAAGCTTGTAGATGACCATCATTTCCCCCCCTGTCAGATACAAGGTGAGAAGATGGAGAAAACTCAACTGTAAGACTGTTCAATATTCTGGAACAAGTTCTGACATGTGTTTGAAATATCTTCTTGGCTGTTGATGCCCATTGCCAAGAAGCGATCCATCCTAGATGAATCTTTGTTCTTGCAGGACGATTGTTTTTGAAGCATCTGTTTGAAGAATGATTGGTTTTATGACAGTGCTTACATGGATGAAGATCAAAATAGTGATCTTTCAAATGGCCAACTCGATCACAGTGTTGGCATTTCACGATCTGTTGTTGTCGTTGCTGTGGAAGAGGGGCAGAGTCTGGAACAACTGGTGGTGAACTATCATGAATGAATCCAACACTCTGAAACTGAATGGGCTTGGCATAGTCTGGAATATGAAAGGACAAGTTCTTATCATATCCAAGACCAGTTCTGTGCTTGTTGTGGACAAGTTGTTCCCAAGGTCTGATGATGGGCTTGGGAAGTGTAGAGTGAGTTTCTGCATCTGCATGTACAACTGCTGCATTATTAACTTGCTGCTGATGGGTGGTTGTCTCAATTTTCTGAACAAAAACAGGTTCAGAATGACTTCTCTGTTTTAATTCTTCTTGCTGTAGCTTTGTCTCAAGCTGCAAAAACTCACTATTTTCTTACGCATTTTGTAGACATGTCTGAATTTCTGAGAGAAAATCCTTGCTGATTTTGACTGTATTATTCATAGTAGAGAGTATAAGATTGTCCACTAACTCTAATATTGCACTAATTGGAGCCATTTTTAATCCTAAAAAAATAGTGAAACAATGAGGAAAAGTGACGCAGGGTTAGGCCTGCAATACCCACGATCAATAATATCTAAAACATAGAAGAATGCATCACAACATTTACCGAGTTAAAAACTTCAATCACTAGCCAATTCACACTTTCCCATTTCAACCTACGGAAGCTTTCCAATATATGTTCAAAATCATTCAATATTATCAATCTCGATCCACTCACCTCCAAGCAAAAACAATACTCAAATGCTTCCTAAACCATGCCAATATTCACATGAGATTATACACATCATCCCAAACTTTCACCATACTTCCATGATTAACTCACATACTTTCATCATAACTTATTCCTATTTCATAGGGCTTTCAAATCACAAATCTTAAAACATAACTTTATACAAAAGTTCATTTCCAATCCATGAGTATAGACTTTCATACTCATCATTCAATTCATAGAACCAAATCATGCACCTTACTTTAACGCACTCAATTCTGTGCTTGGAAAATATGAAAACCCAAACTTTGATGTGCGCCCTTTCCCTTTTGAAATCACTTCATATCCAGTGTATGCATGAAATAGTGCCAAAAGAAAAGCTGCTTCAACAGGTTGTATTTACCTGGCTGAAAGAAATACAATTACTTTTCAATTTCAATTTAATAAGTCTCAAGATCTATTGTTTCTTTCTATTACATTCTGGAACTTGTGTGGAATCTATCGCATCTATTACATAGGGCTAATGTAGCATTCTTACACAGGACATATGAAAATATGTGTCACAGTCACTGCAATGATAACACATAATTCAACTTAATTCAATATGTGTCACAGTCACCGCAATGATAACACATAATTCCACTTAATTCAATATGTGTCATACCATAAACACAGGGGTAGGTCTTGCGTAGAACTGGTGGAGGTTGATTCTAGTTGCAAGGCATCTGTATAGTGAATGCCAAACACCGAAGAGCGACGAGTTTCTGATGTTCCTGATACTATGTAGCTACTTGGAACAAGTGGTGATGGGACCGTTTCTGTTTGCAATCTTCGTAAAAATAAGGTCCATGTATTTTAGCAGATGGGAAGCCATTCAGCGAGTCCACATGCACCAGGTAACGATACTGATTGGAAAGACAGGTTCTTGGTATGCTTGGGGACCAGTGGCGTCAAACCCTCTCTGGAAGCATTTGGTGCAGATCAGTTCGATGAGGAAGATAAAACAGAAATGGCCAAGAAGAATTCCTTCTTTAATGTCTGGTTTTTCGTTCTCTCCAGTAGTATTCTCTTAGTAGTCACTGTCATCCCTTACATCCAGGAGAACATAAGCTGGGGATTTGGATTCGAGATTCTAATGGTGGCCATGGCTATAGGCACTGTTGTGTTTTTTATATGAAACGCCATTCTACAGACACAAACCTGTGGCCTCGTCCCTACCATACACACGTATACGCCCCTGTTCATATCAATAACCACTGAACTCTCTGAACAAGGTCAATTGAACTTATTTCCATTATCACAGCCAACCCATCCACAATGCAGGGCAGGCCATGGGGACAGTATTAGGAAGAATGAGTGTCGAGACACCCAAATATGAGGTGATCTCCAAAGGCCCTGATTACAAGATCAGAGAATACCAACCTTCAGTTGCAGCAAAGGTAACCTACGACCCATCCCAAATGAAAAGAGGCAGAGATGGAGGCTTTATGATACTCACTAATTACATAGGCGCTGTTGGAAAGGCCTGCAACATCAAGCCAGGTGTCTTGTATTGCCCAAGTTGTAATTTCCACTATAGAAAAAATAAATAAGACCATGCCTTCAGATGTGAACTTGCTTTACGAGGATATGGAGTCCATAAAATCTGGCCAGAGGCTTCTATCGCACACACAAAATTTTCAGTTTCTGGACAAAGCAGTGATAGTGGAACAAGACTCTTCAGAATGGAAAATTGATAAACAGGGAAACAAGAAGCCAAATCCCGGCAGATCTAGGTTCTGGAAAGAGTACTGAGTTGGTACAGTATCTTTCAGACACGGGGTTTGCCAACAAAGGTTCCTGGGTAATGGAAAGAGTACTGAGTTGGTACAGTATCTTGTAGACACGGGGTTTGCCAACAAAGGTTCCTGGGTAATGAAAAAGAGCATCGTTCAACAATGACCGTTAAAGAGGGTATAATGAAAAAAGCAGCATTCAACAGTGATGCTATTGACGGACAGGTGGGGGCAGCGCATTATGGACAGAAACGTTTATGGACAGTTTCTGAGATTCTGCACCCTCTTTAGTTGAATACGCTCAGAGTCTATAGATAGAATATGTCAGGGTAGCATAGGTATGGCAGAACAGAAGGGAATAAAGCAGAGGAAGAGGTCAGGGAACGCAGAACTGACATATATATAGAGGCCACAAACCAAGTGGTTCAAAGTGGAGCAGGTCCAGCAATCGCCCACTCTGATACCATGTTAAACACACATGGGAAGCGAGAGAAATATAATAGATAAAACATGCAATTCAATTTTTATTCACAAATGATACATATTTATAGTACATGTGGTGACCGTTGGGATTCACATCTCAAGGTCCCTTGGACTGCTTCGTCTCTTTAGCTTCCACACTAACCCATTTAGGATTAGGTGTCCAACAAGGTATATAATCAGGTCATCTTGGGAGATTGTGCATAACTCTTTCTTAGAGAATCCAATTTTGAAAAGATTGGTGGCATTAGAAGGAGGATACAAAGGGCTACTGTAGGTCATGATTTCAGAACTAGAAGATCCAATATTACAAAGTTACAATCATTTCAAGATCGAGCTCCCAAAATCAAGAAAAGGCGATATGAGGAAGTTTGATGGCAAGGATCTGGTAAATTGGATACTATAAATGGAGCAATATTTTGATCTACATGAGGTTCAATTGTTACAAAAGGTACACATTGCATCTTTATATTTAGAACTGTTGGAGAGGTAAATCCCCTCTATGGATAGAGGTGATCCCTACTAGCCCAGAATGGGTCTAGCAACAATCAAACATTGCTATCACGCAAGTTCCTAATTGAAAATAAAAGGTAGGTGATGGAGACCTACTTGAGATCCAACACTTTAGTTTTTAGAAGAGACGCCGCCCATGTTCCTTTGCCTTGGCTGGTCACGATCCTCCACTATCCATGTGAATGGACACCTGAACACAAAGAGAACAACACAAACACAAGCGTGAAATCTAATATATGCAATTATACATCAGTCAGGAAGGATATAATTCAACATCAACCATTAAAAGTACAACCAGAATGGAACCATAATGATAGTTATCTATTATTAATAATCAAAAAAGGAGAATACAACCAGCGTCCTGACGTCAAGTCCTCCTTTGGCTGTGTGCTCAGCTACACAAGTCTTGCAAAAGCTTGAGGGGGTGAGGGACAAGCTCTCTCTCTCTTTAGTGACAAGGTCTCCTTGATTAGTTAAAGCCTTATGGATACAAAGAAGGCTTCTTGCAACTCCAATCTTTTGATATCTTCCTTTCAGCACAAGTATTGCCACTAGAGTCAGAACTAGCTTGCTTAAGCCATGGAGACAAGCTTTTATAGAGGAAAAGGAAGAGATAAGGTCAATCCCAACAATAATGGATTTGGCTTCATCACTTGGAAACTTCCATGGAATGGTGGCAAACTACTTTCCATCCAAGGAGATTCGAAGCCAAACCATCCTCACTTAACTTGGAGTCAGTTGGTGAATGAGTTGGACAGAACCTTCAGAGGTTTGATTAGTTCAAAACTTTGCCCAAAATGGTTGGCGCGATTGCGACTCTGGGACAGAGCGCTAATGGTGCGCCCTTTCAATAGGATTTTCCCCATTGGCGCGGGCATAACACAGGGCACCAGCGCTAATGCAAAAAGGGCTGTTTTTAAGGGCAATGAGCAGGAGATGTCTTAAGGGCATATGAAGCTCATGTTTAGAGGTGAATAATGCAAGTGGTTTCAAGTCTTGTCACTTCTCACAAGTCCCGGAATGTGTCCTCCAAGATGCGGGAGAGGGGTAATAGGGACGGTGACAAATTACTATGTAACAGATGGCCCCTAAAGCATGAGGCCCGAGAGAGAGAGGGGTGAAGTGTTTTACAAGAACATGTGTGACTGAAGCACTGCTGCTGGAGAACTTGTGAAAAGAAGTACAACTGATATCTCAAGTACATGATATATATGTGGTATGGGCGCAGCCATCCGTAACAGAGTATAAAACTGGATCCCAGGCATGGACGCAGCCATCCGATGAGGATCTATGAATGGACTCAGGTATGGTCGCAGCCATCCAATGAATGAGTCATGTAATGATTACAATAATCCACAAGATGCAGTCCGGATTTCAATATGCACAATCCGGGGTCTTGCGCTCCAACTCGAGCCTTCACTTCACCAACCTTCTCCCCAGAAGGTCTACTACCAGCCAGAATAGGAACCGCCCCTCTCCGTGACAATCCTGTGATGAAGTATACATCAGAGACCTCGAGCTCTAAGGTCTGATTCCGCAGACGAAACACTTGATCATCTACGTCCCAAGCATCAATGATAAACTGGAGCAACTCAGGTTGCGACAGCATGTATGATGTGAGGAAGAATTTCTTAAGGCCACAATCCCTCAGGGCGTTCATGCACCCTTCATCCTCAATGGCTAAGGCATCCACAATGTCATGTTCTCGCTCTTTCCATTCTACCACAATTTTGACCTGTTTCCTGCACCCACAAGGACAAATTTACCTTTATTAGGACATTGGACAAATTATAATCCAGGGAAATTTCAATTTGAATGGGTAAAAACATGTAAAAACTTGGGTTGCGCAGTTAGCGCGACTGTTCTTAAAACAGTCACGCTAATGGCACGGCTCCCTTAGGTATTTCACCCCATTAGCACGGGTCCGTGGTGGATACCCACGCCAATGGGGCGAAGCCCTAATTTTGAAATTCCCCCTTGCTGGGGCTCAACCAGGAACTAAATGAATAAAAAATGGTATAAAAATGGAGCTAAGGGAAGGGCCTCTTACCTGGAGCTGACGAGGTCGCGAATGGTTGCACGGATTGGTCGTAATCACCGCCTGAAATTTGCGTCCCAAATGGATCCTTTTCACTCTTCAAGAGGTAAATGGTAAAAGTAATTTCAATTTTACATTTCCACCCTATTTATAAGCTTTTTAACTCATTTTTTGGGCTTAGAAAGGTTATTTTTGATATTTTAATATATTTTTGGTCGAAAATGGGTTTTACGTTTACTTCTTGTGCAACGATAGGTCTTTTACGCAGCTTCGATGGCGAAATGAGTTGTATTTTATACTTTTTCAGACTCGGTAAATACACGAAAAAGTCACTATGGAGTCATCTTTTAGCTCTTTTCTGACTCGCTAAACGTGAAAAGATTTCCGAGTTATTCCTCTTGAATCGTTAAACGTAAATAAGAGGCGGTCGTTTTTAAACTCTTTTTCCGACCGTATAAAGAATGAAAAGATCGTCGGACCCTTGTCGTTTCAGGTTCGTTAATGGAAACGAAACGACGTGATATCAGTCGCTTTTTTACTTTTTCGGATCAATGTCACTATTCACGAAAAGTACTCCTCGGTCGGAATGATCGGGCGGTTCTTTCGAGCATCGTTTTATACTTTTTCGGGCTCGAGAGACACAACTCTACGAAAAAGGACACCCCAAGAGTCTTCTTTTCGCTATCTTTTCAAACTCTCTAAACATGAAAAGACACCGAGTTCTTCCTTTGTCAGACTCATTAAAACTTAATGACATCGGGTTTCGTCGAAATGAAGCTCCTCAAGCATATGCTATCCTCGTCAAGCTTTCCATCCAAAAATAACCGGGGTACTCGCTAGAAATGGTGGGGGAATAAAGGAATCATAATCGTCGTCATCGGCAGTATGTCGCTCTTGAACATGGACTTACTGCATTCGTGTCTGGGTGGGGACATCTCATCTCGCTTCACATTTGCCTCCATGGGTTTGGGTTATCCTATTTGACCATTCATCTGCTCATCGTCTTGTCATCATGACCCCTGATCATTTGACCTGAAATACTGCCAAATACGTCATTGTGCCGCCGATATGTTCAAGAGAAGTTTACCTCTGCAAGAATACTCAACCTCCCTCCGATATCTCACACAAAACATATTGTCTCTCTCCATCTCATGTCGATGATGTGGGAAACATTATGGCCCACCTTCGAATCAACATGAGGTTGTTCAGGTGGAGGGACTGATTGAACAGTAGGTGAGATGATAGGGACTAGAGAGGTTGAGAACAACCAAACAGGCAACCCAACAGTTAACCCTGGGAGGGACAACGTTGCCATGTAAGGAGCACCAACATTCCTGAGAGGAGGGAAATGACCAGGATTCCTGTCAGGGAGGGAACTTGGGTTGGTGAACCCCGAAAAAGTTGCCATCAAGAACGAAAAAGAAACCTACTCAAGCTAATGCGAACAAGACCTAACCGAGTAAATGTGAACGTGGCCAAATAAATTTTAAGACAAAGGAACTGAACTTGACCTTTTCATGTTTTAAGAGTCGAGAAAAGGAAAAAAAGGTGACTCTAGTTGCCTTCGAATGTTTTGTGAGCCCGAAGTGACAAACTGCTCAAGAGAGCCTTTTCTTTTATAGAGTCCGAAAAGGATCAAAAAGTGACTGCTTTGGAGAAACTAGGCAAGGGGTTTACCAGACAATCCGTAAAACTGCTTATACACCTTGGCAATCGTATGAAAACCAAGGAATTTATGTACTGCAGTCAATCTTCCTGAATGCTGTGTTCGGTGTGTTATAGCTTGTAAGGCAGTAGACACGACTTCCTATGGATCAAGGATGCAAACCTATTGGAGTCTCCCCATATATACACAACAGTACGTGGGAGCCCAAGTCCATACTAGACCACAATCGAACCACACCAGGAGGAATCACCCAACCTTAATGCGAGAACAAAAGTGACTAGGTTTAACGATGCCGGAGCACGTCTCTAGCCTAGACCTCTAGAATGTTTGCGTTATGTTCCAACGCATTTTAAAGTTGATTCGGTTTATTTTATGGTTGATCTTTAGTTAAGTTTCAATTTCAGGCCCTATTGTATGTGATCTTTCACAATTTCCTAGATGCAAGCTACATGCCAAAGAATGCCATTTCGTTCGATGAATACTAACTATGAGAAGGTTAAGAATTTCAATCAAACAAAATGAACACAATCAATCAAACACCCTAATGCAGCTAATGGCGAATAAACAAAACTTTTCTTTCAACAATACAAATCAAAAAGTCCTATTCCATTCACTATTAAACGCAAAAGAGAGTATTTGATTTTTTTTCCAAAGGCACAATGCACTAGAATGAATTTTGAAAGACAATAACACCGAGAAAAAAGGAAAATTCACTCAATGAAGACCCAATGAAATCCCAAGACACCAAACAGTTCTCTAAAATCACAAAGCAATCCCTCAAAAACGAGAAAAGTCCCGAAAACACCAATGAGCCGTGTAATCTAGGCTCAAAGTGAGGTGAAGCGGAATTCAAGTGAAGACAAAGCAAGTCACTCAAATAACACAACAAAATGATTCACAACTACCAAGCAAGTGCAAGGGATCAATTAGAGAGTCGACTGGCCCAATAGAATACCAAAAACACCTAAGGGAGGCTCGACACACAAAGCCACTAGATGCCCTAGGGCTAGAAATGTGAAATCGATAGAAAATGGCAAACACCCAAAGGGTAAAGGTAATCTATGCAATTGTAATCTATGCACAATTCCCTTGAAAAGTATGCAAATGTAATCTATGCACAAATGAGAATTTTAATTATGCACGTGTGATCTATGCAAGAGAATTCTCAAACACAAGATGATTCTAATGTAATCTAAGAACCAGTCAAGTGCAAATCAAGAAAATTGGGTGAGATTTCCAAAGATCAAAAAATAAAAACACTCAAAGGCGATTAACACTCAAAGGCGATTTAAGCAAAAATACGTAAAATTATGAAGAGACTAAGACAAACCTTCAAGTAATGATCAAAGGAAATCAAACTAAGAATTTCTCAAAAGAGACACTCAAAACTAGTCAAACAAGACTCCAACACACTCAAGCAGTCGAAAAAGATGTGGCAAGATACAAATCCAAGCTCAGAAGGCCGACAAACAAGCAAACTGAAAAGGTTAACAGGCCTGGCGCAAATGTCAGGCTGTAACTCGCGCTATAAAGGGATTGGCGCGGGTTGTCAGTTAGCAACATGCACCAACTGGCGCAACTGTCAGAGGAAAAGCCGCACTAATAAAGTTTGCCAAGTCAAAAAGAAAAACAAGTGGTCCAAAGCTTGGTTTACAGTATCTAGGCAGGCCAGGAAGCAAGAGGTAGCAAGAAATTCAATCCAAAAAGCTATCCAAGCAAGTAAATAAAAGAAAACCAAAGAGGCAAGACAAACTCCAAATTGTTTAGTTCGTAAACCAAACTGGAGATCGACTGAAGTGGCTTTGATCTACTTCACTACTACAAAGAAATAGTGCTTCGAAGGCTATCTGGCCGTGTTTCAGACTCCGTCTAAGTTTACAAATTAAACAGCAAGCTAAAACTCCCCAACGGAGTCGCCAAATTGTTGGAGAGGTAAATCCCCTCTATGGATAGAGGCGATCCCTACTAGCCCAGAACGGGTCTAGCAACAATCAAACAATGCTATCACGCAAGTTCTTAATTGCAAATAAAAGGTAGGTGATGGAGACCTACTTGAGTTCCAACGCTTTAGTTTGTAGAAGAGACGTCGCCCACGTTCCTTTGCCTTGGCCGGTCACGATCCTCCACTATCCACGTGAATGGACACCTGCACACAAAGAGAACAACACAAACACAAGCGCGAAATCTAATATATGCAATTATACATCAGTCAGGAAGGATATAATTCAACATCAACCATTACAAGTACAACGAGAATGGAACCATAATGATAGTCATCTATTAATAATCAACAAAGGAGAATACAACCAGTGTCCTGACGTCAAGTCCTCCTTTGGCTGGGTTCTCAGCTACACAAGTCTTGCA
>APFE031186652.1:14438-31221 GCA_000404065.3 Pinus taeda
GTGGTTGGATTTTGCGAGTTGTTCCAACCACTGCTGAATGTGATTCCAAGAGCCAAATGAGAAAGAATACCACACATAAGAGTCAATATTGGGCTCCCTATTGGAATGTTTAACCAATTCGTTTCAGATCGATCAAATTGGTACGAAAGTTGTAACATGGAAAACAATGGAAAACACCACTTACTCTAATAACCCGGTGACCTACCAATTGGCAGAAGTAGGATTTCTGGCAAGCAATAAGCACTCGAAAAATACGATTCGAGTGTACCATCTTCTTTATCACTCCGAGAGAAAGGTGGGGAAGGGAAGAGAAGAGAAACAGCAGAGGAATCTGAATCGGACAGCAAACATCCTAAGCTTTGGGATGAACATTTGTGTTATGTGCAGCATGCTTACAACAGAGCAAAACACTCTTCTACACAAAGATCTCCTTTTGAGATCTGTTTTGGTTTCACACCAAGGTCTCCTTTGGATTTTGTCTTTGGTAAAGATACCACATTTGATGGACACAGTGATGTGGACAAGGCAACTAGGTTCATTGAACAGATCCAGGGGATCCACTAGGAAATACAGGAATAGCTGGAAAAGAGCCAAGCCAGATATGAGGCTAGGCATTGCAAGAATCGGATGGAGCATAGTCTTCAAGTTGGAGACCAGGTCTAATTGTATATCAGAAAGGACAGGATGCAAGGTGAAGGTAAAAAGCTAAATCCTATCAGGTATGGACCCTTCAAAATACTTGAGAAGATCGGTGAAAATGCTTTTCGCCTTGATCTACCAGCTTACATGCACATCTACTCAGTCGTAGATTTTGATTGCTTGAGATTGTTTGAACCTTCTCTAATTGAGGATCCCGAAGAGTAGAGTCAATTGCCTTCTATTAATGACCTACTACCTGAATATCTTAATGAATTGCAGGAAGACACAATGTTGGACAGGAAGGTGAGGACAACGCGCAGAGGAGATGTTGAGTACCTCAGAATTGGACTCAAAGGTTCAAAGATGAGCAGTGCAAAGTGGATTGGGATTGGGCAAGTGAGACAGGAGTACACTCACTTAGTCAATTCTTGAAAGAAAACCAACTTTTGGTGGTCCAAAAGCTTTTCAGTGGGAAGGTCGTGATCCGAATTGGATCCATAAAGACTAAATTGGAAGAACCATCGTTGTACCAGGTCGGGACATACTTCAAATAATTTAGAACAACGATAAAAAACACCTTTAAACCGGTGGTAGTTAGCAGCCAGCATGGAATGACGAGGACCTCGGTCAAAGCGCGTTGACCGAGGCCCATGGAGACTGCGCGGGAGGCGAAATTAGCCCCTGGGAGGCCTGGATCGGGAAACAGAGGGAGTTTTTTATCGTGCATCGCTAAGCAAAAACCCTAAAAGGAGAGGCCACGAGCACTCGGTCACATGGGAACCGGGAAAACCATGGGATAAAAGGCTAAGAGCTAAAGGCGGGACCCGCTCCAAAACCAACAGTATTGATCGAAGACATCCATGGGCGGTAAATAGTTTTGGTGAAAGTGGAGCAATTCCACTCAGCGCCGGATGCGTGGCAAGCGGAGGAGAGAGAAAACCGTCGCTCATCGCACATTAACGATCGAGCAAGTCAACTACGCGAAATGAGTGGATGGCGTTGGATCTGGGGGCTCCAGATCTAACGGCTGAGATCGCACCCGATGGAGAAGACAGAATTGACTGGGGGATTAAGCCGCGATATGAAAGAATTTGAAATCCGAATTGACCGCCACGGTGGCAAATGACTCATTTTGTAACGTAACTGAAGAAACAAATAGACGAGGTAAGCTGGCGTAGTTCACAGGAGGATAAGTGGCCACTATCTGTGAGTCTGATGATGATGCCGAGACAAGGAACTCCAAGCGCAGCGGTAGCAGGCGATTCGACGGAGTGGAAGAGGAATCGAACAACCATGAGCTCGAGTGGCTTTAAAGACATGAACAGAGAACAGAAAGAAGATAAAGGACCCGAAGGGGAACACCAAAGACAGAAGACAGAGAGGAGAAGAACCAGTGAAGCAAAAAGTAGAAAGAAGACAAAGGGCCGAGCTGACCAAAGGCAGCATCGAGCACCAGAGAGCTTGAGAGATTCGAGCCATCCCTGAGAGGATCTGTCAGACCATAGAGGTCAAAGAGTCGGCAAGGAAAAGAGTCTGTGTACTCTAGTGGCTTGAGGAATCCAAGAATCACCCTGCCAAGCCAATCTGTTTTAGGAGACTCATATTGAGCTCCTTCATTGTAATTCTCTTCTTCAAGACACAATAAAAGAAGGTCACCACTGAGAGCTAGACCGAAGATGTAGCCCTAGAGGATAGGGTGAACTCCTTATTAATTTCTTGTGTTCTTGTATTTGCTTACTGTATTTCTCTGTTGTTTTCCATTTGAAGTGTTTGTGTATTAGCAATCTGATCGATCCGTTGCTTAAATAACATAGACACACACACCAACATATGAGTCTGTGATACCTTCATTTAATAAATCTGTAACTGAGGTCACTCATTGGGTGATTATCAAATCAAGACCTTATGTTTCTTTTTTGGGTGGAGATGGCAGATTTAATTTTGAATATAGATGGTAAATTTGGATCATATATGTATTGAATTTTTGTTAATAGAATTCCAATAGGTTGCTTCTTCTTTTTTTTTTTTCTTTTTTTTCTTTTTTTAAAAGGGTGCCAAGAGGTATCAAATCTCTTGAGGTGCAAAATTTTTTCCAAATATTTCACTCTAAAAAAGGTTTGATATTTCTTAGAACTTGCTAGATTCATAGTTAAAATGGATCTACATTGGTAATTGATTGTTAAGATTGATACTAACAAGTTTCCTTTATATTACTGATTAATATTGACATATTAATTTAATTGTTTTAATTTTTGACTTTTTACTCTTAATTTAGTGACCATTAACCATAAAAAATAAATTTTCATTGTTTAATTTAAATTATAAATTTAAACCCATAAATAGATTTAATACTTTAAATTTTTTCTAAAATATTTAAATGGTATAAATTATACAACTTAAATTTACACTTCTAAAAAAATTCAATATTAAATTTTAAATTAAAATAACAAAAAAAGGTAAAACCACGGTATTTTTTTACAACTTACAACTTTACTCATCATTTATTTATTCAGTTTAAAGTTTTAATGTCACACTTTAAATTAATAAATTTGATAAAATTAACGATATGTAAAGAAAATATTCAATAACTTAAAACTTTACTCGTCATTTATTCAGTTTAAAGTTTTAATGTCACACTTTAAATGAATAAATTTGAATAAATTAATGATATACGTAAAACGATTTTTCATATTTTAAATGGTTAAAAACATTGTAACTTTGAAAATTATGATTATAGTAATAAAAAATATTAATATGCGAATTTTTTTGTTTAAACAACTCTAAAAGCAAAAGTAACAACAACTTTAATACATTTTGAAAGAGAAAAGGCCACCGGCCAAAGGAATAACTATTGTTTGAATCAAACTAAATTCTCTGATAAAAGCAGTCGTGGATTATAATAAGTAGGGACCACGACCTTTTTGAAAATTTCATGGATGAATACTTTGTCAATGGTGGGGTTAAACCGCACAAAATACTTTGTTACTGAAGCACGTTATTCACAAAACTTTATTTTATTAATGGACGGCTTCGTAGGAATTATGAAGAGAGCCTAAGTTACGTTGCCATTAGCTTACGCTGCCTACATTGGCATGATTGAATGGGAGGAGCCGGCTGCTCAGTGATCGTCATTAAGTCAAAAGATTTTTATTTTTATTTATATTTAATAAGCTTATAAATATGTTAACAAAATTTATAATTTTAAGGATAAGGTTTTTCGCAGTGTATTATATTAGATATCATTTTCTCGATTGGATTCAATTGTGTTAAGTAAGTTATTCATGGAATTAGTAAGTTACGATTACCTTTCATAGAAATAGTTATAGATGAATGACTTACTTAACTCAGTGGAATCCCTAACTTTAATTTGTATATAATATTTAATAGTTTTTAGTTTTTTTATTTAGATTAAAGTAACATATTCTATTTACAAAAGAAAATTATTATTATTATTATTATTTATTTTTTTTGTACGCTGTGGTGTTACCTTTTCTATTATATACAACAATAGTAAAACTATACAAAACCAGTGACCTCAACCTGCCCCGTAGGGAAACCAGGGCTATTGGTCACTCATAGAAATATAGTCTGAGAATGTTCACTTGTCCACTATGAAACAGCATATCAAGAAACAAAACAGTACCCTATCTACATTTTGTTTTTTAATATCTAGTCTCCGACCCATAACACAACTGCCATACAGGCTGATTCACTAAGGCTTATCACAAAATTCAAAAAAATAACAGGACAGACGATCAATCTACCCAGATTTCTTGCTTGCATTCTCCCTCACGCTTCGCCTTGATTAATTCCTTTAGCAAGCTGCGGACTTCCTCTATTTTGCTATCCTGGTTTCGTATCATGAGCTACAGATTGGTCATCTCCTTCTTCATATCCGGCAAACCTTGGGCTATCTCTGTCATCTCAACAGCGCCCTGCTCCATTGCTCTGGCTAGCAAATGTTTCATCACCCAATACATGTGTAGTGCCCGTTTATATAGCGTCAGGCGACCTCGCGTATTCCTAGGGTCCGGAAGCAGGGTGATACACTCCTCCATTTCTGGGTCGGAGGGTTCTTCCAGAACACTGAATTCCATCGCATCTATTATCCTCCTGATATCGCCATCGGTCCCTTGGACATACGCTTTCTCCGCTTCATGCGCAGCCTGCTCTATGGAACGCCGACCCCTCTTTTGCTGGTTCCAAGCCGGAGTCTCTGTCTCGTGTTGGGCTGCCTGCCGAGGTCTTCCTCGTCCCTTGCTTCTCCTTCTGTTTCCTCTTTTTGACGATCTGCCCCTGTTATTGCTTCTACTGCTCTGTCCTACTTTGAAGGTCTCCCTCGCCCTAAATTTCTCCTTCCCTATCTCCAATTCCTATTCTCCGGAGTTTTCATCTTCCTCCATTATTGGCTCCTGCTCCCCCTGGGTGCTCCTCCTTTCTCCCTCCTTCACCTGCCTTTCCCTCCTTCCTCCTTCTGCCATATCGCTCGGCCGCCATTTAGATCCGAGTCTCGCGTCTCTCTGCCAACCTACTCTAATCCTTGCCACCTTCCCGGCCTTCAAATTGTCTATCGTTTTACCTGCTCTTGTTCTTAAAAGGATACCGCCACCTAACCTCTGATGCGGCAAATGATCACGGCCGATCCTTTCTCCTGTCATCTTCATAATTCCATCTACTCCTCACCTTGGTATGCGATCTCCTCTGCATGTTGTCGCTGCTCTCCTCATAATGATCGCCTTGAGGTGTGACGCGTGGTGGCCGATACATCCCATCACTTCCTTGAGCTGCCCGTATTTCTCCACCTCGATCGGGGGTATTATTATTATTATTATTATTATTAAAAACATGATTATGATTAAATATTTAATAGTTTATTGTTATTTGGATTTGGGAATATCTTATAATTTCACGAATAAAAGTGGGGTATTTTTGGAATAAATAATATGATAATCAATGTTATAAAATTAGTATAATTGTAATTAAAATTATTTAAAATTTATGTAAGGTTGACATAAATACATTAAAGTTATGTAAGAGATGACATAAATATTCCACGTCTTAGCTAAATTATTTAAAAAAAAATGTCATGCTCGTTAAGTTTAGGGAAAATTTGTAATGTAATTAAAAAAAAAAAAACAATATATGAAATGAAATGAAATTTTGATGTCTACAAGACTAGATATAGCCTAGGGGACCACTAGCTTCCTTGCCTTTGGCATTTTGCAATTCAATCCTCTTATTATTCAAACTATTGATGAACTGACCCAACCTTCTAACAGTCCCCTCACTAAAAAGACACTGCCAAGGAATCGATGTTAAAATGTTGTTGTAACTGCCTTTGATGTCTCTGAGAGCATCACATTCCAAAATGAAATGTTTTTTCTGATTCCACTGCCCCAAAAGTGAAAAAAACACACATCGGTTCTTCCCAAGCTTAATTAGGTCTTTTCTACCGACCTATTTCGCACCATAGTTGATGCGAGTTAGTTCTTAATTGAGCAATAAGAATCTTTGCTCTCCATGAAATGCTAGCTCCAATGTACTCTTTTTATTGGAGATCACAAATGGGGTTGAATTCTTGAACATAGTACTTCTTCTTTCTACCCAACTCTTTTCCCCATATATGCTTAAGAAACTTCTCCATAACAAAACTCTTTAAATCCTTGCTATTTGTGGGACATGCATTGAGCTAAATATTCCATTTTTGCATCTATTTGTTGTTTTGTCTCATCCATGATTTCTTTCTTTCACTCATTCCTTCATTGAAGATAAGTTTAGGCCATCTAACTTCTCCCATTTGCTCAATTTTTGTAGGTGCCTTATGAGACACACCATAGCAATTGCTTCAATGGGAGTTGCTCCTATTTCACTCAACATTATCTCATAAGAAACCAAGATTTTTATTTTAAACTTGCTCATGATCAATCATTTTTGGATTTTCTCAATTTGCTTCCATTTTGAGACAGGGATGTTGCTAGCCCACAGTTCACACCCATATAATATCACTAGACAAACTAGGAGCCCAAAAATCACTTTAATTGTTTTTCAATCCCATAACTCTGCCTCTCTACATATATTTTGAAGAGCATATAATGCTTTCCACCATCCTAAAATTCTCTTCTTTCTACAGTCCTCCCAATTAAGCTTGTTGTTGAAATCAATCCCAAGGTACTTGTAACCATTTACTTCTTCAAAAATGTTGCCTTCAAAGAAGAACGTATGCTAGCTCTGCTTCTTTTTATTTGAGAAAATCATTATTTTGGTCTTGCTGGTATTGTTTTGCATCCCCACTGCTTTACAAAAATGCTCAAGGGCATATAGTGCATGTGCAATCCTTGGGCCAATTTCGCAATCAATACAAGGCCATCAACATATAAAAGAAGCTTTAACACAAACTTCCCCAACTGAACACCATCCCCACCTTGCAGATTTAACCACTCTTTCCATTTATCAATATATAAACCAAAAAGAGTAGGGGATAAAGGGCAACCTTGCTTGATTCTAATGTCACTTCTAAAGCTCTCTGAAATGCATGCTGAAGTTCTAATTTTGACTTTCACCTCTTCATAAAGCCTATGGAAAACAACTCTATAATGCAAAGGAATTTCAAGTTCTTCCATTCTACTCCACAACTTATCTCTAAGGACCGTGTAAAATGCCTTTTTGAAGTCAACAAAGCAGCAAAATATCTTCTCCCCCCCCCCCCCCCCAAAACCTTTTCAATAATGTGTCTCAACATGATACCATGATCTACTATAGAATGTTTCGGCCTACAACTTGCTTGCCATTTTTCCCTCTTTTCTTTGACTTCCACCCACTTACTAATTATGTTTTCTACCATGTCACTGAAGAGCTTTGCAAACAAAGGATTCATCATAATGGTTCTATAGTTGAAAGGATTATTAATGTCTCCACTTTTAAAAAGGGGTATTACTAAACTAGTTGTCCAGTCTCTTGGGAATCCATGCCGAATGATATTGTTGAATATTTCCATGATGTGCGGTCCAAGAATGTTCATTCCCCACTTTAGATATTTTGCTTGAAGTTCAACCAAGTCCTTTGCCTTTCCTATTTCCAACTTCTTAATTCTTGTCTCCACATCGTGTAATGTGAAAAGTTTTGTAGTTGTGCTGATCTTGGGAGGAGGCTCCTCCCCTGATTCTTTCTCATAGAGTTGTCTTGCATAGTCAAACCATTGATTGGTTGTAATATTATTTTCAATTTTCTTCTTCCTTGGTTGAAGTTCCTGCTAAAAAAGTTTTGACACCCCCCTCCCAGGTCTACCCAAAGTAACCATGCCAACTGGGGTAAACATGAGAGAAGAGGCTACTATGATTAGATTCAACCTCATATGTGTCCTTAAGGAAGTAGAATTGACGGAACTTCACACACAATCACCCAGCACCATCAGCAGACCCCCAAGAGCAAGTCAGCCACTCAGACAACCTGTCCTTGAGTTCCACTGTTGTTTGAGCAATGTAGGCCAGAGTAACGCTTCCCAGCCATTGCCTAAGCGAGTTATAATGCTTCTCAACCTTTATCCATCAACATTAGTCCCTAGGGTAATGCTCTGTGGGCCAACAATCCCAGAAATTGAGCCATTTTTCTAGCCCAGGCTTCTCGTCCTTTGCCCAGAACTTGTAGGAACCTTCAGAATCATTAAAACATGATAACAATGCCAATGAATCAAACTCAACCTCAATATTAGGCCTAAGCATCCCCAATCGGGACTGACATTCTGTCAAACACTTAGCATCAATACAACCTACAGGTTTAGGATACAAGATAGAGCATAAATGACTGAAATAACTTATGAAACATAACCAGAAGGATCACCTCCTTCTCCAATGAACTATTATATCATCAATTAGGTTTCACATCCATTCATTTAATAGTTACAAGTAAATACATAAAATAATCGTGACATGAACCAGTCATTTAACCATGCTTATAACCAATATAAAACTATATAAATATCAGAGATATGACAACCATTGAATCCACATATAAACAAGTGCAAAAGTAAGATAACTTAGCTTTTATTAATCATAGACAAATCCGACCAGGTTCGGGACTTCCACGTACCACCCGACCATAGACATGGCTGAAACAAACTCTCTTTCAGCCAGTCACCCATGTGCCATATTCTAAGCATGAATGTGGGATCTCAAAGAACAACCAATCCAAGAACAACCAAGGGAATCTAGAGGTTAAACCACCTCCACCCTAATCAAACCGTGATCACACCAAAACCGATGCTTCGATCATAATCGAAATGAACTTAGAATGCCATCCAGAATCCATCACTATCCTTGAGGATATTTCTGTCTCCTTGTCTCTCAGGATTTACTGCAATCCAAACCCAAATCACTAGGCCCTAAACCAAGACTTCTCCCTCAGGCTTTACCCTGTATCCCGCCAAAACCGGTCAAGGGATTCCTAGGTCTTTGGGAATGGAACTTGAGACCACCTCTGCCCCAGATTCTGAAATCCATCCGGCAAACCAAAGCTTAAAAACCGAAATAAACATCCCAACACCATGGCATCTAGAAAAATGCAAGGCTAGGCTGAAATCCACTGACATAACCCGGCAAAACCATGCCACCAACAACAAGGGAACCATATACCAACATGAAAAGCCATGCATGTCCAAACCAACTAGGAAATCACACATGCAAAAGGTTACATGCATGTATTCCTGCTGAAGCTGCTTGATCTTGCTTTCCTTCCTTTCCCTTTCCTTGCTTTTCCTTCCTTGATCCAAAGCTAGAGTGCTCCAAGAAAACTCTAAGTGACCAAGAGTGAGAGAGAGAAAGAATAATGAGAGAGCTCTAAAGCTAAACTAACAAAAGGTTGAACTAACAAAAGCCATGAACTGGTCCTCAAAAGCCTTTTTATGAATGAGGCCTCTATTTTCTTCATTTTCCATTATTTTCCTCCTCACATGCAACCCGTGACCTTTCACCTTCCTTTTCTCCTAATTTCCTTTATTTTCATAAATAAATGTGCCAAAAATGCCTTTTTGCCTTTCATTTGCCTTTTCAAATTTCCCTTAGCCAAAACACACGTCCAGTGATGCCCACTAGGATATCTTTGCCAAAAATTCATCTTGGAATAAGTGTCCCTTAACTGTGGTCTTATTTTGCCTTTATTAACTTTTGTTATATGAAATTTTTCCAGGGTTGTTACAAAAGCTTTGGGTTATTCTTGCCTATATATATGAACTCTTCTTGCCTTGTTTGCATGAACTAATCTTTTTTCCTTTTTAAATTTTGCTTATATAACTTTACATTCATCTTCTCCTCGCCTGCCTTTTTTAAGGTTTTCCTTGCCATTTTGCATTCCTCATCAAACCAAGCATTTACAGGAAAACAATTTGATTCAAATTTCCTATTTTTTTCTCTTTTTCACTTCTAAAGTGCACTCTGAATTATATTTGTTTACTCATGACAATTGACACTTTGGGAACAAGTCTTCCCCTTCTAAATTTATCTCTCCAACATTATTTTGAAGATAGTGCAATTTTCTTGTGTTAGAAGAATTTCACCCCTTGATATTGATTGTCAAGAACATTGGGTTTTCCTCCTATGTTGTCTTTATTCTAACCAATATAGCTTTATATAAGTTAGGTTATGGTCTGATTTAAGTCCCACATATGCTCTCCAATGTTAACCTCATATATCCTTTCTATCAAGGTCTGTGAACAAATAACACAATCAACAACACTTGCCCCATTGTATGTGTTGCAAATGAACTTCCCATACCTTTTCCATTTATCTAGACCATTGCAGATAATTAAGTTGAAAGCACCACACAACGTGAGCAACTCCTTTCCAAAATGATTGCTAACTTTGTCATCTTCTAAACATATCAACCATTGGGGATTCTCCTATTCAATGAGCCAGATAGGATTGTGATCCTCTTTGCAACAAAAAATACTAGCTTGTTGATTTGTTGTTCTAGAATTGAAATCTCCCACTAAAAGAACTTCTCCCTGTTGAGAATATATGACAATATCTTGCTTTAAAGCTGCATATGGGTCTTTACTATCTAGCCCCTTATTTTTGTAAGTTTTTGAGATTTGAGGTGCAAAATAACATGCTACAATTCTTATGTGGTTCTCATTCTTTGTTAGTTTGAACCATAAATATTGTTTTTTGTATCTTCTTTCAATAACTAAATGTGACAAACTTCTTTTTCTTTCACTAAAACCAGTATTCCTCCATACCCTTTGCCATTTTTTGTTGCCTCGTTCCAAACTGCTAATTTCAAATAACCATCAAACATAGGAGTTTTACAACCACCATGTTCATGAGTTTCTGTGAGACAAATTATGTCTCTACCTTCTGTAATAGGCCCTATCTCAGGCCCCCTCCTCCAAGGATAACCTCTACAGTTCCAACAAAGTAGACTTAGGTAGTGCATTGTAGGATTTGATTGCTACGCGGCTTGGCACACAAGACTCAAATTTGAGTCTTCACCCCTTTTCATCCATGTTGTTCGTATTGTTTTCTTCTCCATTATAGAATTAATTGTTTTTTCTTTACTACCAAATTACTTCCCTACTTTTGCATGAGGCCCAAACATTGTAATGACCGCTTTACCATTGTACAACCATGCTCTTTTGCCTTTGTTTGTTGCTGCTCTAATTTTCTTCTCTTCTTCTCTTCTCTCCTCTTGTTGTTTGCTAGTTAGATATTCTTCTAAGAAGAAGTGTGAGGCTTTCAAGAGTTTCTTTTTCTTAAGAGATAGCGTTTGTCTTGCACACTTGCTATGATGACTTTTACGGGTCGAGGTCTCCCTTCACATATCTTTCCCACCCTCCTTGCTTGGAAAATTTTCCCTCTCCAATGTAATTTCTCTTTCAAAAGGTCTCTTGTCAAATTGAAAGTGCTTTCATTCTTTCCATAGTCTCTTATTCCTCTTATAATAGAGTTTGTTTCCATATCTTTTTTGTCTTTGTGTTCTCTATCCTATGATCTACGAGCACTTACATCTTCTTTTTCCTCCATCCTTATGTAACCATTAGTGTCCTCAACTCTGGTTTTGATTTATTTTGGAATGTTTGTCCTCTTGTTCTCTTTTGCCTTTTTTCCAGAAATGACTACCTGCCGAGATATTTGTGTATCCACTTGAGTTTCTTTAGAGATTATCACTTCCTTGTTTGTGTAGCAATCAAATCCGGCAGTAGCAATCAAATCCTTCCATGCTCTACCTAATTATCGCTACGCGGATTTGATTTCTAAGTAGACTTAGGTAGAGCATGGTAGGATTTGATTGCTACACGGATGCTCTAAATCAAAATTATTCTTTGTTTTGACTAGTTTAAGTAAAAAAAAATGCATTACTCAACTAAGAACAACCTCTTATGAGCTCCAGACCATGACAATTCCTAATATTTCTTTGACCAAAAGAATTTGTCATCTTTGTGAGACTAAGAGTATTAAAGATAAAAAAAAACGCTTTCTCTCATAGCGCCCCACTTATAGGCACATTAAATATTAATTTCAAACTTTTTGTTACAACACTTACATTTCCCAACTTTTTAGCTAATTAAAAACATGTTGATTTAGGATTGCTTTTCTTAAAATTTTGCAACACTTATAGCCACATTAAATATGAATTTCAAAGTTTTTGTTACAACACTTATGTTACCAACTTTTTAGCTAATTAAAACCATGGTGATTTAGGAATGTCTTTATGATTTTTTTAACATAAAATTACAAATTTAAAATAAACAAAGTAAAATATTCACTTTCTTAAAATCTAATACACTGGAGCATGAGACACATTTTGGGCTCTATTAAGTCTACTTTCATTGCGCTAATTCCGAAAGTTACAGTCCCCCTTCCTCCTTCTCGGACATCAGACCATTCTCATTATGCAATATAATTTACAAACTCATCTCGAAAGTCATTGCAGAGCAGATCAAGGGGATACTTTTGGTTCACATTTCCAGGGAACAATTTGGATTTCTCCATAATAGTTCTATGCATGATGCCATATCTATTGCCTAGGAGTGCATACATACCATTCAGACTAAAAATCTGGAAGTGGTGGTCATGAAGGTTGATTTGCAGAGGGCTTATGATTGTGTGGATTGGTCCTTGCTCTGAATTATACTTTTGAAGATCGGACTAGAAATACATAACGTGGAGTGGATTATAGCATGCGTGACAGAGGCATCGCTTGCTTCTCTTATTAATGAGTACCTAACATAATTTTTCCGAGCGGGAAGAGGCCTAAGGCAGGGATGCTCCTTATCGTCCCTCCTCTTCATTCTTGTTATGGATGACATCAATAAGATAAACTTGGCTAAGGCTTTGGGGACATTGAGGGGCTTGAAAATGACACTAGAGGTTAGTATTACAAACCTTTTATTTGTTGACGACATTCTGTCATTTTGGATGATTACCAGGGTACGGTGGGAGGCATTGTGCTACATCTTCCACCGTTTCGATGAGGCTTCAGGACTTATTCTAAATGGTCAGAAGTCTATTCTTATCTTCTCATATGGGAACCCCTCAGATATAAACCATATAGCTGGCATCTTTGGGGTGGGCACAAAACCCCTACAGGAAGGCTTTACCTATTTGGGATTTAGATTGAATCCTAACATCTACAGACTGGAGCATTGGTCATGGTTGCTCATTAAATTCCAGAACAAGCTCAAATGTTGGACACACCGATGGCTCTCACTGGGCGAGAGGTTCACTCTAATACAATATGTGCTCCAACAATTGGCTATATATTGGATGCATTTATTTTCTCTCCCTGCCCACATTATTTTTCTGAGATTCGATTTATTTTAGCCTGCTTCCTATGGTCTTGGGTTGATGGGGATAAAAAATTTCACTTAGTTAAGTGGAGTTCTATATCCAGATCAAGAGAACTTGGTGGTTGGGGCATCTTGAAAACCTAGGTTTTTGGTTGGTCATTGTTAATGAAGTCACTTTTGCGAGAACTATTTGGTGAAGGCATTTGGAAGGAGATTATAACAACAAAATACGATAAGAGAAGGCTTATCACTGACTGGATTAGGATGGGAGAGATTGGAATAAGGAAGGGATCTTTCATCTAGTTGAGTTTTCAGAAGATAAAACACTGGTTCGTGCAGCATATTAAATGGTCATTTGGGAGGGGAATATGATTATCATCAGACGAGACAAAGTTGTGGGTTTTTCAGATAACACTTGGCTTACAAAAGGCACAATTGTGGTGTTACATTAGAAGTTATTTTTCTCCTAGATCAAGTGATCAACAAGTGGAATGGAGCACACTCGACATGGAAAGAGGCTGAGCAAAATTGGGTTATTTAGGATCGTTTCACATGAATGGAACCTCTACATCAATGAACTAAAAAGGATTGGACTATGTGGGAGTACGAGAGGAGAAATACTTACGTGGGTTGGAATTCTCAAAAAAGGTATTGTTGTGGTAGCGGATAATTACAAGCACATCATGATTCCCACACAAGATATTGGCCTAACACCATGGTTTCTCTCTATCTGGAGATTGAACGCCCCTCTAAATATTATTCTATTCATATTGTTGGTGTGGAAAAATTGAATTTTAACTTGGGACTATATTTGCAAGCGAGGTTGTTAGGGTCCAGGATGGTGTTCCCTGTGCAGTGTTGAGAAAGAATCTGTTTCATGTCTTTTCCTCCATTGCAACACTGCCCTACAAGTGTGGTCCCAGATTCTCTCATTATGCAAGCTCACTTTCAGATATTTTTAGTCTATTAAACCATGTTTACGGTGGGGCTTGAGCAGAGTGAGGTTACATAGATTCATTCTGCTATTTATATTTTGGGAAATTTGGAAGACTCGAAATCACTTCATATTTCGAGGGCTGCAGGTTAATGCTTTTAGGATATGTGCTAAAATTATTTCATGGATTGAGATTATGGAACCTCATCTGTTGACTTCCAAGGACTTGTCTTATCGATACTTGCCTCCTCAAATTTTCTTGCTGGCTGGCTTTTTTGATGGAGGCACACAACAAGGGCGTTGTGGATGTGCAGTATGGCGTCACATTAGTGAAAATTCATGCTATAAGTTACACTAGCATGGTGGGATGGGTACAAATTCTAAGGCATAAACTATGGCCTTGTGGGGACTCCTTTGGTTTGCTAAGGAAAAATCTGTGTAGAATATTCACATCTATGGAGACTCAAAAACTATCATAGATGGCATATTAGGTACAACAACATTTGATCCACTAGATCTTCGAGGATGGTAGGATCGTATCAATGCACTAATACAAGCATTTCTGAGTTTCGACATACAACATATCTTCAGGGAATCAATCCGGACAACCAATACTCTATCTAAAGTTGGTTTAAATGATAGAGAAGGATACACATTTTATAGCTTTATCATTGATGGTGTAGTGCGGGAAGAAGGACGCACTGCTACTCCATAGCCGTGTGTGTGTCTAGACCTTTTTGATGTTTTCTTTTATCTAAATATGCTGGGTGATATTTTCTACTTTTCGATTTATTTCAGATTGTACATCTTAGATGAACCCTATTTTGATTTTGATTTTGATTTTTTTTTTTTTGGTTTTGTTTTGTTTTATAGCTGGTGATTTTTGCGTAGTTATTGACAAATATAGTGAATACCTAGATGAGAGATATGATAGTTATGGATGACACAAGCTTTTATCACTATATGATTGAAACAAAATGCAACTGGTTTTATGTTCTAATAAAAATCTAGTCAAATTTTTTCTTTTGAAAAAATAAAATAAAAATCTAATACACCAAAATTGATTTTAGTAAATGTTAATCATAATAAAATCTAAGATATATATTGTTGATATAAGTCTTTCAGATTAATCACATCGTTAGGATTTGGTCGACGTTTCAAACCAACTAATGTGGTTCATCTTCAAGACAAGGTGAGAAATCAATCAATATGAAGGAATAAATAGTATGGACACATTATTGCATCCTAACAGCTAACTCTGGGCAATGATGCATCCATGCTATTTATTCCTTCAGATCGATCGATTTCTCACCTTGTCCTGAAGATGAACCAGATTAGTTGGTTCGAAATGTCGACCAAATCCTAACGATGTGATTAATCTGAAAGGCTTATATCTACATTATGGATCACAAAAGTCTTAGATCTAACATATATATTGTTAATATTTTAAATTTGTCTTATATTAAGAAAAGGGTGATTATAAGCTTTTTGTTTCTTATCTTGCATATTTAAGATGTTTTCTAAATGTCATTTTATTATATTAAGAAAGTTGAAGATGAAAACCACTTTCTCTTATTTAATGGAGTTGTCTATAATGCGACTTTTTGGAGATTCCGGTGACGGAATCCAGTGGAAGAAATGAGGTTAAATCTTGATTTTTAGCAGTTAAAATGGTTTTTTAACTGCATATTTGGATTCAGCGCCCTGAAAAACCCCTGGGAGCCATTGATTGTGCAGAAACTAGCTATCAAACTTGGGATTCCAATAAAATGCTGCCGGATTTTGAACGGAAAAATCCGTCGGAAATGCTTTCAAAAAGTCGCGTTATAGACTACTGCTTATTTAATATATTATATACACCCACATTAAATCTTAATTTGATTTTTTTTCTTCTAATAGATACTTTGTAATTTTTTAATAACTACAACCATTGTCAAATATCTAATATCTTGTATCATGTTAAAGTTAAATGTTACTAGAAAAAATGATAACTTTTTTGTGAATACTATTTACATAGAAACAACATTTTAATTTTGATATAAATCTTAAAATAACTCTAATGAAATAATTTTTTCCCTTTTTACATAAAAATACAAATTTACAACTAAAAAAAAAAAAATCCACTATTTATAAATCACCAAACAATTATTTTAAATAACATAATTTTATCCTAAAATTTTATAACAACTATCCATAATCTCCTCTACCAAAATACCAAATCTCATTAACCATTTTTGTTATCTTTGTATCTCCTCTACCAAAATACCAAATCTCATTAACCATTTTTGTTATCTTGGTCGATGATTTTATAACCACCATCCATAATCCCCTCTACCAAAATACCAAATCTCATTAACCATTTTTGTTATCTTTGTCAATGATTTTTAGGATTATATTACGTATTAAAATCATAGAACTGGTCACTTATATAT
>APFE031186652.1:31396-50099 GCA_000404065.3 Pinus taeda
ACGTATCTTTCGCACTTAGGAGTAATTGTTAAAAGCCACTCATATTATTATTATATTAAAAAATATACAACTTGTCATTTTTTATATATAAATTTAAAAAAAGGAATGATGTTAAATCTCGGATAGGATTTAGAATGTAACTTCAGCAGAGTTTTAATTAGAATATTGTTAAAATAAGTTTTCCATTTCAAGGTAACCCACTAACGTATCTTTCGCACTTGTAGGAGTAATTGTTAAAATTGTTGTTTTTTATTATAAAATCAAAATATTATATTAATTCAAAAAACAAAATAATCTTTAATGATTTTTCACCCGAAAACCAAATCCATAACTTAAATTTAAAAAAAATTAATTATTAGTTCCTCTCTGGGACTATTAGCGATCGATCATTGACCAGCTATTAATTGGCTTTGACCAAGTAAAATTTCGCGTACATATCAGGTTTAAGCCAATGTTTGAAATAAAATTTTCCGCTCAATAAATTTCTATCCAAAGTTTGTGTTTCGACCTCTTATTGCAAGCTTCGCTCCTTTCGAGACATATTTTTCCCCATCTCCCAGTTATATCCAAAGTTTTATATACTTTCAACATTTCCAAATTTTATATTTTTCCACTTCGCACTTATATCCAAAGGTTTATGTCTTCAAAATTTCCGAGTTCTATATTTTTCTATTTTATGGCAACAGTTTTTTTATGCAAAGTTTATGTGTCCTGCATGCAGTGTCCTCCCTCTTGCAAGTGCCAGATGTTTGAAGTATGCAGAGGCGTCATAACATTCCCTACCTTGGTTACACAGTTGAGGCTGCTAGCTGGTAGAAAGCTATAGTATGAAGTTAAATATGCTAAACCAGAGATAGAGCATGAATTTGTGACTTTAGTCCGATACATGTTAGCAAATGTTTCAGGTGTTTCAAGAAGCTAAGTTTCAAGAGGAATGTGCAGCAGAAGCAGCAGCAACAGGAGTTCCTGCTTCCCTATAAACACCTCACGGCAGGCCTGGACACATACCATTCGACTGCTCCCTTTTCTTGAAGCGATTCTTTCTCTACAAATCTTCAATCTCTAAGACTTCCGAATATCCAGATGTGATGGAAGGTCGCAACAACAAGGTACTGTTCTCTCTAAGTCTTTACCGCTATGGTGTTTTTTGTTGGTTAATTCTTGATCTGAAATTAGAATAAGGGTTGTATCTTACACAATTTCTTGCAATTCATGTAGAAAGTGATACCTGTGGCTGAGATAAGTCGCATCAATGAGGAGAATAAGAACCTCAACTCTTTGTTGAAGCAAATCAGTATGAGCTATAACGACTTGCAGAAGCATATCACGTCTCTGCTCTGCAGAAAACAACAGCGATCCTGTGTTGATCGAAGCCAGGTATATAAGGATTTTAGAAAGCTAAGTTAATTAGGTATTCAATTCATCCTCGATTAGCCTCCATGAAGCTCAAAAGTTCTCACTGCCTATTGTTAGATATTCAATCCAGATGGTGTATTGTTAGATATTCAATCCAGATGGTGTAAGATTAGAAATTAGACTTACACTAATAAAGTAGCTTGTAACATCATGTTGTTCGCCCAAAAGATATGTTGTTTTCACACTGTATTTTTCGAGTACCATATTACTATGTTGTTTTTACACTGTATTTTTGTGGCATATTACTATGTTGGTTTTACACTGTATTTTTAAAGTTGTGTTTACAGACATTTAAATTAAATGTTAGATAAATTCTAATAGCTATTAAAATATTTATGTTATTTGTATGATTAGAATTTGTAATATTAGTGGAGATAGGAAAAGTAAAAATGATTCGGAAATTTTCTATTTTATTAAATAAATTATATATACAAAGGAAAATATTTCCCATATTTTTATAAACCTGTAGAAATTTTTTAAAACCCTATTTTAAATATAGGTTATTAGATCCGCTTAATTAATTTATAAATTTAGGTTATATTATATTTAATATTTGTTAATAAATATTGAAGTCATGTTTAGGTTTCAAACTGGATTAATTTTTTAGTTTGATTTGTAAACTGTTGTTTTCGACTCGAAAATTTAGAAACATCCTTGCTACTCAACCAAAACTTCCTCAATACTAAGGTAGAGCTCTACCAATTCGCTTACATTTTCTTGATATCTATCTATATATATATTAAAAACCCTTTCTCATTCAAATTCTATTTGTTATTTAAATGCGTTGATATATATTTTATTAATGTTAATAGTTAATTTTTGCTACATTTTGACGTCTTAATAAAAAGTTTACCCAACGGTTTTGAAGCCTGGATTAATTAATTTTATGTTCATGCAGTGATCAGTACTTTAGTTTGGATTGCTTTTTTGCGCAGGCCCTGATGAGAAACGTTATGCCATTTAATTATGACTGATTTTAATTATTTTAACAAATAATATTTAGAAATTCGATTTAAAAAGATTAAAGGCTTATGAGATTGATTAGAAATGTTATGCTAATTTATGCGGAGTAATTACCTATATGTGATGTCATTGCTGTTATCCCAAACTGTTCCAAAGACACCTTCAGTACCAGCTGCTTGCTTCCTGAGTTTATCAATTGTTGTTACCCCGACCTTCGATTTCTACAACGAACCTCATGCCAAATTGGAAGCCAGGCAATTGCCAAAACCTGCTAATTTCTTGATCTTTTCAAATTCGCTCTAAGGGCTTGCTTTAGGCTGTTGCTAAGAGATGGGGGAATTCATTCATTTCGTTGATCAAACTTGGGCACTCGATTCAACCTGGATAAGTGGATTAATGCTATGGGAGAACTGAACCACTGCTCGCTGCTCCGTCAGATGCACAAACTGCTTTCGCATCGAACTCGCGGCACACGTCCGCCTCATGCGATGGCTCACCAGCATGAAGGCCAAGTGTTGCTTGCTGTTTTTTCAAATTATTTTATATAAAGTTTATAATATAGAGTAACGTTTTTATTAATATATAATTAGGGTTTATATCATGTTTATTATCCTATAGAATTAGCTTATTATTAAATAATAAATAAAAGTATTTTGCTAATCTAATATCAAGATTTATATATTAATAATATATATATATATATATATTAATATAGTATATAAATATACAATCCTCAGAGCACATGACCACCTGAGGTTCTGAGGCGCTCTAGTGATCTATTGAAGTTATTAGGGCTGAGGTTCTGTTCACAATTTAAATTTAAAAAAAAATCTCAGCAAAACAAAAACGTAGTCAAAATCTCTTTAATAAATAAATATCCGAAATAATCCCATCTCTATTTTCCAAATTCATTCCTTACTATTTATGACCGTCCTTGGCCATTGTCATCAATATGTGTAAATTCTCGTGAGAAGAAGGAAGAGAAGAAGTGAGTCCTACTATTAAAGAGGAAGAATTGGTTATGAATATTTTGAGACTATGTGCATGTATTTTTTCCATACGATTATTGTGAATGGATATAATCCTTTGCATTACGTATAAAGTCGAAATGCATGAACCGCTAATTCTCAAAATATAGAAATAAAATTTTGAAGACGATTCAGCGCAAGAGACAAGTGAGTATTGCAATAAATTACTTGTCCACATTAAAAATATTCAGCCAGCGTTCACTGGAAGAGACTAAGTGTTGTCAAATCATGTACAGGTATAGTGGTCCACAGGTTAAACTTGGATTCTTCGTGTAGTTGCGGCATCATGGCAATCACATTTTTGAAGATAGCAAAATCTGGGTATGTATTTCACTTATACGAGGAAAGCAATACATATTGAAAGTCTGAGCATGTCAATAACTGTAAAAATTTCTTAAGTGGAGGGCAATACATGTTGAAAATCTGAACATGTCAACAATTCTGATGTGTACTATTGAAATATTATATATCATTAAGATATTAAATTGCTAGGAAAATAATGTGTACTTTTATGTCTAGGGTAAAGATGTTATTTCAAAACACATGTTATTATACCCCAAATATTTTGCATTAGTTTTTATACTAAATCACAAAGCATTTGTATTGTGTTGTTGTGGCAGACCCCGGCAGGGACTACCGCCACGACAGTGGCTCCCTTGTTTTTTATTATTCCTAATCTACTAATTCGAAAAAAATACTACATAGACAACACTGCAGGATAAACATGACCACGTTAAAATATTGGCCAAAGCCTAAGCCCTAAATACTCTCATTCAGCCGAATCATATGTTTGGTCAGGCGGTTGAGTAGCGCCATTGGTATTTGTTTCACTATGAAGAGCTGATGCCAGTAATTCGCTTCATCAATAGATTGACTTCATATATGATTTTATAATGATATTAGAAAATACTAAGCATATATTTTTATTTTAATTAAAATTTTCATATTATTTCATTGGTATAACTTCATTTCAGTAATTTTATTATTGATATACAATAATATAATCTTATTTTAGTGTTTTTGTTACTAATATATAATCTTATGTACGGGTGTATCTTAAATCATAATTTTTTTGAATTTAAAAATTATAAATACAAAGGTAAGTATTAGGATTAAGATTAAAGTTAAGGTTAAGTTAAGATTAAGATTAAGATAAGTTTAAGCTTAAGATTAATATTAAATATTAAGTTAATATTTAATAAATTTTGTCATTATGTAATTAATAATCATAAGCAATTAAATAGATAATTTTTCAAAATATTATAAATTTGTATATTAATTTAACAATGTTTCTATATTTTTTTTCATTATTTTTTTATAAATTTGAAAGAATAAATTTCAAATTATTTATAAATCTAAAATAAAATATTATATTAATTTAACAATGTTTTAAGGTCGGTGGAGGCGGCTGGTTGGTAAAGTCGGACTCGTAAAGACGGTGAGGTCCTGTGCTCAAACCTGAGCGAGGACGTTGACTAGTCGCGGGGATATTTGCCTGGGCCAAGCCTGCTCACCTTTTAAGGTCGGTGGAGGCGACTGGTTGGTAAAGTCGGACTCGTAAAGACGGCGAGGTCCTGTGCTCAAACCTGAGCGAGGGCGTTGACTAGTCGCGGGGATACTTGCAAGGGCCAACCCCACTCACCTTTAAGGGGTTTACAGTTCACGGATTTTCAGACCTAGGGTTTGAAACTGGAAAGGAACAGGGTCAGAGTGGTAGAACTTTTCAAGAGGGGACAGATCCTGACCCGACAGATGGTAAATGAGAGGTCCATAGGGACCCCTACTTACAAACAGATAATCATGCACAAACAAACAACACAGGAAGGTGTGAAAATAGCAGGGTATGAAAGGTCACAGAAAGAGGAGGGGACCAGCAAGGGAAGGAGAGGATATGAGGGCAAGGAGGAACACAACACTCAAAAGCTGAAAGGAAAGGAGAGCGACGGAAGAACAGACAGTAGAAGCAAGGAGAAGGCAACGCAGGCACATCCCGCACATGAGAACAAACAAGAGAAGGAGCAAGAAGACAGTGTGAAGGGTGCTCCGGAAAAAGAGAGCGAGGAGAAGGGGAACAAACCAGAAAACCTCAATGACAAAATGACTCAAGGCCCATGCAAGCCTAAAATAGCAGAAGCCCTAAGGGTGGTGCTAACGGACCCAAAAATTCAAGCCTACAGAGAACACATGACTGAACATGCAGTGATTTGCAAGTTCATGGGACTCTGGCCAAAGGAAAGGGCGTTGTGTCAATGGATAAAGCAACAATGGAAACCCAAAGGTGATGTCAGACTGCACCTAAGAGGCAAAGGTTTTTTCACAGTTGTTTTTTCGAATCTAGAGGATAAGGATAGAATATTTGATGGGGGACCTTACTTCTTCGCTTCAGCAGGCCTCTATATGAGGCCTTAGAAACCCAACTTTGTGCCAGAGAAAGAAACCTTCACGCAGGTGCCAGTCTAGATTCGCCTCTTCGCACTACCAATAGACTATTGGGGACATTCAGCTCTAAAACAGATAGGTGACAATTTAGGGACTTTTATCAAAGCTTCAGAAGCCACTCTGCAGAGAAGATACACTTCCTGTGCTCGGATCTGTGTGGAGTTGGATGTCTCGGGGGCATTGCATGAAGGACTGTAGTTGGAATATAGGGATGAGGACTATTTCCAAGCTATTGACTATAAGCAAATTCCATTTCGCTGCAGGAAGTGTCATGAGCATGGACATTTAATCAGAGAATGCCCATTAAACAGAACAGCGGAAGAACTCAAGGGAGATCAGGCAGAAAAGAACAGGGATACCTTCATTCGACCAAGAGCAAGACAGAGAGCAAACAGGAGACGCCCAATCAGAACAAGCGCAACACAAGGTAATACTAGCAATGCTTTTGAAGTATTGGAGACTGAGACCGAATCAGAGGACCATAATAAGGAACACAATACCTCTGAAGCAAACAAAACTACAACAGAGTTTGCAACCAAAGCAATGGAGGAAAATATTCAAAACATTACAGAACAGACTCAGGAAGTAACAGAAGGGGTAGATGAAGATTCAGAAATGCTCATAAGTGACATCGGATGTGAGGAAATGGAGCTCAATGAGGTATTAGAGCAGGAAGGAGTTAACCTACCAAACATGGTGGAAAACTGGAAAAAGAAGGGGATGGAAAACATATTGGAAGAGGAAGTTAAGAAAATTAATGTGATATTCATAGCAAAATGGAAAGCAGAGATGGAGATGCAAAACAAGAATCTGGGCATAGCAAAAGGAATGGGACTCCGAACAAAAAGCCTACTTCAAACATCCACCAGCTCCAAACAAATGAAGAAGAGAAGACGTAGATCCAATAATGAGGCACTACAGGAAATGAGACAAATGCTTTTAAACTCTGGTAAGATGAAAGCTCTAGAAGCTTTTTCTCTTAAATACTATTTTTTTGTGTTAAAATGAAAGTCATTTCTTGGAATGCTAGAGGGCTCAATAGCCAAATAAAACAGAGACTTTTAAAGAGGAAGGTCCAAAAGGAAAAACCTAAAATTATATTTGTGCAAGAAACCAAATGCGCAAGTAATACTATTTATAATGCAAGCAAAAAGATAGGTAGACAAATGGAATACCTAGAAACCACTAGTCATGGTTGGGAGGGAGGTTTAGTTACCTTGTGGAATCCACATGTAATCAAAATCCTCTCCTCTGAAGCTACCAGGTCCTTTATAGCCATAGAAGTTCAAGCGATTGGCAGTTCAGAGACCTATTAGTGCACCAATGTTTACGGGCCTCAGAATTTAGAAGAGAAATACATTTTTCTTAGAACTTTATTGAATCTGAAGCTCAGATATCCCAGTGTGAAGGCAATCATAGGAGGGGATTTCAATATGATAACTACACTATTGGAGAAGAAAGGAGGAATCAGGAAACTCAACAAAGATTCTGAAGCATTCTTAGATTTCATCAACACAGCTAAATTAGTGGATGTCCACCCCAAGAGTGGGGCTTTCACTTGGAATAACAAAAGGGGAGGTGAAAGACAAATCGCCTCTCGTCTTGACAGATTTCTAATATCTGAAAGTATGTTGTTGGAGGGAGTGATAGTAGAATCAGACATTCTACCTAGTGGAGGATCAGACCATTGGCCCATTTCTCTGATTGCTGCTATCCAGGGCACTCCTAGAAATAAGCCATTTTTATTTGAGAAATTTTGGCTTAACCATCCGGACTTTACTCAACTTGTTGAGAAGTGGTGGCATGAACCGATGGATATCAGAGGTACCAAAATGTACAAACTACAAGGTAAATTGAGATACATCAAAAATAAAATCAAAACATGGAATATAACAGTCTTTGGGAACATATTCAAAGAAAAAGCCAAGATAGAGGAGCAGCTAGAGCAGATTCACAAAGGCTGGATTACTGGAGATAGCAACCTAGAAACTGCAAACAAAGAAAAAATTCTGATGCAACTATGGCAGCTTCGTTGCCAACAGGAAGAGACCCTTTGGAAGCAAAAGTCCAGGATCTAGTGGCTCAAGGAAGGGGAACAGAATACCAAATTCTTTCACAGATCAGCAGTGGACTACAGAGGTGCCAATAAAATCCTCAGTCTCAAAAGCGAACAGGGGGACATTCTCCAGGATCATCAAGGAATTTCAACCCTGCTCACTTCGCATTTCAACAGCATAGCTCAGGAGTGAGAGGTAGATAGAACAGAAGCAATTGTTGAACTCATCAAATCCATTCCCAAAACAATCACTAATGAGAAAAACCTTGCATTAACTAGAGAAATCTCTATGGAAGAGGTGGAAGAAGCGGTGAAGAATATACCAAATGATAAAGCGCGTGGGCCTGACGGCTTTACCATCAACTTTTACAAGGCTTGCTGGGAAATTGCTAAAACTGAGGTCTGGGAAGTGGTGGAGAACTCTCGGCGTTCTGCCTCAATTCTCAAATCTCTAAATTCAACTTTCCTAGCCCTGATTCCAAAAGAAGAAGAGGCCAACACCCCAGCAAAATTTTGACCTATTGCTTTGTGCAATGTCATTTATAAGATTATCTCTAAAGTCATTGCCAACAGATTGAAATTGATTCTCCCAGGCCTCATCTCAGAAGAACAATCGGGATATGTTGAGGGAAGACAGATTCTGGACAATATTTTACTAGCACAGGAAATGATTCATACACTTCACTCCAGGAAAGTCGCAGGCATGATGATGCAACTTGAATTATCAAAGGCTTATGATAAAGTCAACTGGAATTACCTAGAAGCAATCTTAAAAGCTTTCGGTTTCGCCAATCAATGGATAAAGTGGATTTTAGCTCTGATCAAATCTACTAAAATTTCTATACTGGAAAATGGTGCCCTTGCCGACCAATTCTCCCCCTCACGAGGACTCAGACAAGGAGACCCATTATCACCTTTCCTTTTTTTTATCCTGATGGAAGGTTTAAGCAGATTCATTCGTAGCGCTAAAGAGGAAGGAAGGATCAAAGGATTGCAGCCCTTGCCCTCCATTCCAGCGACCACTCACCAGCAATTTGTTGATGACACAATGTTACATGGGTCTCCCACAGTCAAAGAAGCCCTGGGCTATAAAAGGATCCTCAATCTTTTTAGCGAAGCCTCAGGTATGGAAATTAATCTATCTAAATCCACCATATTCTTTTTCAATACGCATTTAGCTGTGCAGAAGAATCTCTCTATCATTCTAGGCTTCCGAAGAGGCAGTTTGCCCTCGAGGTACCTAGGAGCACCTCTAACGGATAAACCTTGGCAAAAAATTCATTGGGAGAAGATCCTAGCCAGTTTGGAGAAAAGATGTCATCACTGGACCCATAGGGCCCTCAATTTTGCAGGGAGGCTAGTTCTAACCAAAGCTGTTCTGCAAGCTATTCCACAATATATGCTCTCCATAATCCCGACTCCCAAAGGAGTCCTGCAGCAAATGAGAGTGATTCAAAGAACTTTCTTATGGACAAGAAATGCAGAGAAGAAAAAATGGGCACTAGTCGCATGGAATAAATTGTGCAAACCCAAACATTTGGGAGGGTTAAACCTGCTAGACCCCTTCACCATCAATAGGGCCTGTGGGGCCAAACTTTGGTGGAAATGGCTGAAGGAACCCAATCTTCCTTGGGCTAGACATTGGAAGGAGAAATACGCTCCAACGCATAGCACCCAAAACTTAATCAGGATGCAAGAGAATCCAAAGGGTTCACCAGTCTGGAACCTAACAAGGAGAAATCGAGGAATTATACAGGAGAATAGCTTCTGGGAAATTCGCAATGGGAAAACGATCTTTTTCTGGGAGGATGCCTGGCAACAACTCCCTAAGTTAGAAAGGCCAGAATTTGCAGATCTGCAAAGAAATTATCAAGAGCTTGGGAGAACAACAGTTAACCACTATTGGACTCCTAATAACAGGGACCCGAAATGGAGAAATTGGGCAATCAATGAAACAGAGAGCATAACTGAAGCAAGAAACAACGTCAAGGACCTGCAAACTCTATTAAACGAAAGAAGAATTAGGAAGGCGGATGACAACGACCAACTAAGATGGGGAAAGCAAGGAGGAGGCAATTTCACGCTCAAAGAAGCCAGAAATTGCATCGAAAATTCAGAGCAAATTGAAAAGGTACAATGGAGCAACAAGGTCTGGGATTCTCAGTTCTGGCCAAAAATTAAAATCTTCCTCTGGCTCCTAATGCACAGGAAAACTCTAACTTGCGAGAATCTCCGCAAGAAAGGGTTTTGTGGCCCTTCTAGGTGTCCCATGTGCAACAAGGAAGAAGAAACTATGAACCATCTCTTCAACACATGCGAATCGGCAAACCTAATGTGGAATTAGGCGGAAAATACTTTGCAGCAAACAGACAGAACCAGAGAGTCCATTCATGGGACCATCGAGAATTGGCGAGGCAATTTCTCCAGTAATCAAAGGGTCAACATCATTTGGAAAATAATGCCAGGGTTTATTACATGGACAATTTGGAAAGAACGAAACAGAAGAGTATTCTTAAACGAAACCATGGATATAAGTCACTCAATAGAAACTATCATACAAAATATAAGACAATTGGTTCTTGTTAAAAGCAAAGAAGATCAAGATAGTAAAGCTTCGAATCGGGACTTACAAATTTTGAAAGCCTTTAACCTTGATAATGGAACATGCGTGGCTACAGTGAATCGCCAACAGGAGATAAGCACCTCGTTAAGCATTTGGAAACGCCCACCTTTAGGCTTCCTCAAGCTAAATTTCGATGATGCATCGAGAGGTAATCTGGGAATGGCTGGCATCGGTGGCATTATAAGGAATAGCGAAGGGGAAATTCTGCACATCTACAACAGAGCCTTAGGGGAAGGAACGAACAATGAGATGGAGTTCGCTGCAATGGAACAGGGTCTCAGAATTCTTAGAAATTTACAGGCAGGCGCAGCAGTAGTTGAGGGGGATTCCCAGCTCGCAAAAACAGCAGCCAGAAGGATGTATGCGGGAGCTAAAGCTAGCAAGGTTACATAACACTGGCGACTAGCTAAAGTAACAGAAAGTATAGCTGAGCATTTGGGGTGGCTGAAAGGTTTAATTTTTCAGGCTGTTCGCCGTAAAGCCAATGCAGCCTGTGGACCATCTAGCGAATTATGGTATAGAGAACCCCACTAGCATATTGGACAACTGTTGGCAGGACGTCATCTGCCCAGAATTAAGAAATAAATGTACCCTGCTCTCGAGGCAGGATTTTGTGAATGAAAGGTAAGAACGAAGAGGCGGCGATCTATGCAGGATTAACGAAATGATGAGGATCATGCGTACTGTGGGAAGAATTAAAGGATCACAACAGAGCGAAGGACAGGCAGAACAGGAGCATTCAATGCTCAAGCAGGAGGGAGTCATTCCCATCAGGTTTATGATAAAAAACAATGAGCGCCGCCGACACCCATACAGAAGATGGGACACTTGGAATGCTTCGGAGGAGAGCAAGAGAGGTGACTGTAAGAGCAGGAAATCGGATCATTACCGGAAATATAAACCATCAAGCAAGAATAATTATGATAAGACATGCGGGCAACAGGGATAGGCTGGAATGTACCCGGTAATTCTCCCAATTTCATCTATTTATTCTCAGCCCCTGGCAATGGAAAAGCCACTGTTTCTTCGAGTTGTAAGCTGAAAATCTTTTCCCTAATCCTTAGAATGTTGAGCGGTCAGTTGTGTGTGGTTAAGATAATGGCGGGCGAGGGGAGCCGAAACGCATCAGCCAACCGAGATCTGAAACGAGCTCGGGAAGCCTATGAAACACGCACATCGCAAAAAGAAAAACGAAAAATTGAGGAGCTGGAGGCCATTGTTACTAAGGAGGAGAAAAATTTGGAAGCATAGGAGTTGGAGAAGGAAATGGATTGGGTTCAGGACCCTGGTACAGTAACAACGCGTGCAACTCAGTATGTGCGTACGCAAGCAGAGATTTGGAGGATGAAAACAATGTTGGCTAAGGCCATTAGCATGCAGGGGGACTACACCAACCAAGTTCGTCAATCTCAACAGGCAATTGCAGTCACGACAGAGGAGCATATGGCGATTCTGGAGAGTCTGGAGTTCAAGATTAGTAGTCTGGAACAACAATTTGACACTGTTTCAAAGAACTCACTGTCCTGATCAGTCTCTTGCGTCATACTATAAATCAAGATGCCAGGAATCCTGGGGAAAATATGGAGGGGCACACAGGCAATAACCAGAGCACACTTCCAGCGCCATCTCAGGCTGGCAAAGCTAAGGCGTCGACTGGGCTGGATACCTCCAAGAATTATATTGTTCTTGAAATGTAATGAGTCTCTACTGTCTGATGGGTCAGTTTATGTGGCTGTCAACCTTAGTTTTTTCTTTGTTCTGTCAAATTTTGCTCTGGGCTCGACTATAGATGTCCTCGGCTCTATGTGAATCGTTGTTTGGTTACTTTTGATTTTGTCAACCCCCAACTTTCTCTGCCGCCCTGTGTGGTGTGCCCCGGGTTCTTGAAGAGGTTTTTTTGACCATGACAAGGTGCTTGCTTAGTAGGATGGTAGTCCTCTGTCTACTCGAGCAGACCTTTTGTAAAATATGTATTTTGATTCTAATATAATTTGCTAACTTACACCCAAAAAAACAATGCTTTTATTATTTTTTATAAATTTGAAAAAATAAAATTTTATGATAATATTTCAAAATATAAATAAAATCTTTATATAATTTAACAATGTTCTATTAATATTTTATTTTATAAATATAAAATATATTGTATATTTAATTTAACAATGTTTCTATTATTTTTTTGTTTCATTATTTTTTAAAATATGAAAGAATAAAAATTTCAAATATTTATAAAATTCTAAAAAAAAATATTATATTAATTTAACAAATGCTTTTATATTTTTTATTAAATGTTGAAAAATAAAATTTTATTGATAATATTTCAAAATTATGTATAAATATAAAATAACTTGTATATAATTTAACAATTTTCTTAGTTGTTTTATGTTTCCTCTTTCTTCTTTTTTATAATGGTGACAAGAATAAATTCAAAAATATTTATAAAGTCTTAAAATAAAATTTATATTAATTTAACAATTTTATATTATAAATTTTATGTCGAAAGAATGATATTTTAATGAATGTTTTAAAGATATCTTTATATCTTTTTAATTTTAATAAAGATATTGTTTTAATTTTTTAAATCTAAGCAAAATATTAATTTTTAATAATATTTTTAAAACTATTATGTATAAACCAATTTTTTTTGATTTGATTTGATTTATAAGATTTAAAACTTTTGGAATTCAAATTTACAAAATATTTCATTAAAAGGTGAATTTCCTTAGTAAATTTATTCTTTTTAATTATATTTATATTGTTATATATTTTAGATTATTATTATTATTTTTAATTATGTTTATATTATTGGCAAATTATACGTAATACAGATTTAATTTAAAAATTTTATTTGAAAAATTATGATGATGATGATGATTAATGTCTACTAAGACCAATGCAGCGTATCAAACTTCAAAAAAAGAAAAAAAAGAATTTAATTGTGATTCTTCAAAATCTTATTTCTATGATCAAAGAGAAGGGAAAGAAGTGCTCCAAGATTATTATAGTTGCGCTGACTTAATAAGTCAAGACGATTGGAAGTGTGGAAGATGTTAGGGAATTGAGAGCAGATGTGAGTACGAGTTGGGCAGTCTAAAATGAAGTGCTTTTCATTTTGCACCTTTTTAGTATCTCAAATCTCACAAATTTTATCTTCCCAGGTGTCTTCAGAGTAGACTACCACCCACTTTCACAGGTTCATGAGAATTAATTCTTATCCTAGCAATATTCATTTTAATAGATTTTGAAAGAGAAAAAACCACCGGCCAAAGGAATATTTTCAATGTTTGAATCAAATTAAATTCTCTGATAAAAACAATCGTGGATTATAATAACTAGGGACCACGACCTTTTTGAAAATTTCATGGATGAATACTTTGTCAATGGTGGGGTTAAACAGCACAAAATACTTTGTTGCTGAAGCACGTTATTCACAACACTTTATTTTATTAATGGACGGCTTCGTAGGAATTATGAAGAGAGCCTAAGTTACGTTGCCATTAACTTGCGCTGCCCACACTGGCATGATTGAATGGTAGGAGCCGGCTGCTCAGTGATGGTCATTAAGTCAATTTAATTTATTTTTTTTTTTTTTTTTAAGTTTACAAATTAATTAACCAAAATTTTAAATATGAATAATTTTTAGTATAAGTTTTGCTAGATATTATATTAGTATTATTTTCTGATTTAACTGTTGGAGTAAGTTACGCTTACTTTTCATAAATTAAGGTTGATAGTATGAATGACTTAACTTCAGTTGGCAATCCAAAAAAAGATATCTAAAATATATAAACCTTAATTCTATATAATATTTTAATAGTTTTTAATTTTTCATTTAGATAAAGTAACATATTCTATTTAAAAGTAAATTATATATTATTTAAAAACATGATTATGATTAAATATTTAATAGTTTATTGTTATTTGGATTTGGAAATATCTTATAATTTTATTGATAAAAGTGGGGTATTTTTAGAATAAATAATATGATAATCACTATTATAAAATTAGTATAATTGTAATTAAAATTATTTGAAATTTATGTAAGGTTGACATAAATACATTAAAGTTATGTAAGAAATGGCATAAATATTCCAAATCTTAGCTAAATTATTTAAAAAACAATGTCCGGTGCGTTGTAAATTTAGGGAAAATTTGAGTTCTTATTTAGTGAATTAGAAAAAAAAAAAATTATTCATAGTATAATGAGTAGGTATATATATATATATTTTTATATTATATATATTATATGAAAGTGAATGAAATTTTAACGTCCACAAGACTAGATATAGTTTATGGGACCACTAGCTTCCTTGCCTTTTGCCTTTTGCAATTCAATCCTCTTATTATTCAAACTATTGATGAGCTGACCCAACCTTCTAACAGTCCCCTCACTAAAAAGAAACTGCCAAGGAATCGATGTTAAAATATTGTTGTAACTGTCTTTGATGTCTCTGAAAGCATCACATTCCAAAATGAAATGTTTTTCTGATTCCACTGCCCCAAAAGTGAAAAAAGCACACACCCGTTCTTCCCAAGCTTATTTAGGTCTTTTCCACTAACCTATTTCGCACCATAGTTGATGCTAGTTAGTTCTTAATTGAGCAATAAGAATCTTTACTCTCCATGAAATGCTAGCTCCAATGTACTATTTTTATTGGAGATCACAAATGGGGTTGAATTCTTGAACATAGTACTTCTTCTTTCTACCCAACTCTTTTCCCTATATATGCTTACGAAACTTCTCCATAACAAAACTCTTTAAATCCTTGCTATTTGTGGGACATGCATTGAGCTAAATATTCCATTTTTGCATCTATTTGTTGTTTTGTCTCATCCATGATTTCTTTCTTTCACTCATTCCTTCATTGAAGATAAATTTAAGCCATCTAACTTCTCCCATTTGCTCAATTCTTTGTGGGTGCCTTATGAGACACACCATAGCAATTGCTTCGATGAGAGTTGCTCCTATTTCACTCAACATTATCTCATAAGAAACCAAGATTTTTATTTTAAACTTGCTCATGATCAATCATTTTTGGATTTTCTCAATTTTCTTCCATTTTGAGACAGGGATGTAGCTAGCCCACAGTTCACGCCCATATAATATCACTAGACAAACTAGGAGCCCAAAAATCACTTTAATTGTTTTTCAATCCCATAACTCTGCCTCTCTACATTTGTTTTGAAGAGCATAAAATGCTTTCCACCATCCTAAAATTCTCTTCTTTCTACAGTCCTCCCAATTAAGCTTGTTGTTAAAATCAATCTCGAGGTACTTGTATTCATTTACTTCTTCAAGAATGTTGCCTTCAAAGAAGAATGTATGTTGGCTCTGCTTCTTTTTATTTGAGAAAATCATTATTTTGGTCTTGCTGGTATTAACTTGCATCTCCACTGCTTTACAAAAATGCTCAAGGGCATATAGTGCATTGATACGAATTGGATCCTTGAAAATTATCAGAGTTTTATGACTGTTTCAAATTATGTCAAACTTCAAAATCTTGTGAACAATGAGCTATCAGGAAGGACCTCTGGACAGTGGCAGTTTGTAGCCAGCCTGGAACAACGAGAACCCTCGATCAAAGCACACTGACCGTTGGCCCATGGAGACTGCGCAGTGGCGCAAACTAGCAAATAGGGAGTCCAAATCAGAAACGTAATCGTGTATCGCAGGATAAAAACTTCAAAGAAGGAAAATCCCTGACACCTGGTCATGTGAAAAACAGGGAAAACCGTAGAAAAAAGCGCTAAAACCGACAGGCGGGTCCCGCGCTCCAAAATCGGTGGAATATCGGAGGCATTTTGAGCAGTAAGCGGGTTTGGCAGAGGACCAAGCGATGCCATACACTGAATGATGCGTGTCCGATGGATGAGAGAGAAAATTTCTCTCATTGCAGGGTAACGGTCGAGCAACTCACCCGTGCAATAAAAGTGATGATCGTAGGATCTGGAGGCCCCAGATCAATGCTAGAGATTGCACCCGATGGGAGACCAGATTTGACGGAAGAATAGGCTGAGGCATATGACGTTTAGGGTCCGACATGAACGATGAGCTGGCGGATGAATCATTTTGTGGAATAACTGAAATAAAAACTGTTCGGGGAAAAGCTGGCACCCAGTTCGTAAGGAGAAAAGTGGGCACCTCTCTGTGGAATGTTACACAGTGGCGATGACACAGAAGCAGGGAATTCCAGCTGACAGAGGCATCGGAAGAGCCGGAAGAGGAAGCGAACAGTCAAGGGACGGATTGGCTTTAAGCCACGAACAAACAGAGAACAGGGGGGAGACAGAATAGAGAGTGAAGCAAGAAGCAGAGAACAGAGAAATTGAGCTGACCTACAAAGCTAAGGCAGCATCGAGCAGACAGAACCAAGAAGGCTTGAGAGGTTTAAGCAATCCATGTGAGGATATCTGTCAGGATCTAAGTACCAAATTGGACTCATCCCATTAAGACCCGTTGAGGTCGAGACTTGGTAAGGGGGAGTCTGAGTACTCTAGTTGCTTAGGGAATCCAAGTACCACCCTACTAAGCATCATCTATTATAGGAGACTCAAATTGAGCTCCTCATTGTAAAAGCTTTGCTTAAAGACACAATAGAGAAGGCCACCACTGAAAGTTGGACCAGGAGACGTAGCCCAGGAGGATTGGGTGAACTCCTTATTAAATTGTTGTGTTTGCATTTGCTTGTTGTGCTTCTCTTATTGTTTTCCAGTGTCTGTTTATTTTGCAATCTTATCGATCTGTTGCCTAAGATAATATAGACACACACACCAGCACATGATTCTGTAATACCTACATTAATTAATTGAGATCATACATAAGTGATTTTCAGATCACGTGGTATCAGAGCTATAGGTTGTTAAGGTTAAACAAGCTTGTGCCGGATTTAGTTGTTGAATGCTAACTAGATCAAAGCTCAAATTAGGAGAAGGAGAGTTGGTCAAAACGAATCCTGAAATTGGAAGAGTCTATCCTCAAAAGACAATGTCGGAGGAAGGTTCTGTGGGTCCAGACCCTCAATTTATAGATAGTTTCCTATCCATAAGGTCCATGGTAGAGGAAATGTATAAGGACTTTAGAAAACATAAAGATGAAGATTCATCAGGCTCAAAACAAGATAAAGGAGAAGAAGAGTCTCTCCTCCATGACCACTCAAAAGGCAAAGGGAAAGAAGAAAGTTTTCTCACACCTCCTAATAGCCTTGAACATAAAAAGAAGACATCTTTGATTAAACTAGATGTTAAATTTGATTTACCAATATATGATGGAGAGTTGAATGCAGAAAAGCTGGACAATTGGATTAGACAAATTGATGTTTATTTTAGAGTGCAGAGTATTGATTCAGACAAGAGTAAGATTCAACTGGCCAGCCTACGCCTTGGAGGCATTGCCTTGGTTTGGTGGGAAGGCAAGACCCAAGCTGACATGAAGAAACATGGTAAGACGCTTTCTGTCTGGAGCGAATTTGTTTCTGCAATCAAAAAGCAGTTCTATCCACTGGCCTACATGCAACAAGCCATGATGAGCTGGCAAACTCTTCGACAATTGAAAGGAAAAGTGTACAAAGTTACACCCAAGAATTTAGGAAGAGAGATTTGATTCTAGGAATATCATTAGACTTACCTGAGACTCTGTTGAAGTACATTGGTGGTCTACACAGCTACATCAGGCACACTATCCTCATGTTTAATCCCACTAGTTAAGATGAGGTATCTGTTCAAGCTACACATCTAGAAGCTAGAGGAAAGAATTGAAACCCAGAAGTTGGGGGATCATCCCAACCCACTGCAAGCAAGAATAAGAAGAAAACAAAACAAAAATGGAAAGCAAGGAAGGCAAACACTGCACAGAAAAGAAAGTCTTATGCACTCATTGTAAGAAGGAAGGGCATGATGATGAGCACTGTTGGATTTTGCATCAGAGCTGAGATCTTAGAAGTTCGAGGGCAAGAAGAAGAAGAATGCTGCAACTATTCAGAAAGATTTGGGGTCGGACTTAGGAGATGAAATAAGCATTGCAGCCACAGGTATAAAAGGTAATAATTCTGAAGCATCTACTAGTAATTCTGCACAATCTACTATTGATGAAGAAAATGAGAAAAAAAGACATGAGCTTTTCCATATTCGAGTTATTTCCAAACATCAAAAGATTGATACTTTGTTTGATAATGGCTCACA